>ML783171.1:383822-394278 GCA_009831015.1 Picea engelmannii | reverse complement strand
TCCAATTAGGATTTTCTGGAGGCTTATTTGGTGTAGGAGGTCCCTTTTTGGGTGGCATGTTGGCCAAATATCACTTTTGAGTCTTGATTTTGAGGTGGTTTTGCTAGACAATATTTATTCTGTTATATCTCCCAAGTTTCGGCACTTCTGGGTATGAACCTTTCCTTTAGGTAGTTCTCGGATATTTCTTCTCTGCAATTCCACAGGTCTGATCAAAATTGGATGTGCCAAGTGGAATTTACGGTAACTTCCTCACAACTTGCCAATTTTTGGCCTTTCCAGGAGATCTCACTTGTATAGAGTGCCCCGCGCAAAATAATTGATATCAAATTCTGAAACTCACACCCAAAATACTACAGACTATCCACAATCCAATGCAATCATTCCCACTCAATTTGGATACTCCAGCAAGAAGTTATGCATGTTTTACCTGGAACACCTTCTTGAGACTAGTCAATAGGACTAGTCAGATACCCTATCTTACAAAAGGTGTATCTACAAATTTAAGATGAACCATAATCTGAAATTTTTACCATAGATACCTTATTAATATTTGTAAATTTCCTCCAGATTTTAGGGTCTGAAACATTACAAAAAAAAAATTATAGTGAAAATTCCACAATGACTCATTTTAGGATGATTCCAGAACCCTATCTTGTACAGGCTGTATCTCTGAAAGTATAAGGCCTCATGAGCTTAATTTTGAACCCAATGTACCTTGATCCGTATAATAAATACCCTCCAAGAGGTTCCTTATGAAACGTTGTAGAAAAAAAGTTATAGCAAAAATTCCACGGTGTCTCAGATGTAGCAGCGAAACCCCAAGACCTTGATCTCTGATACCATATGTTAAGATCCAACCATCAATATAGCATGGAAAAACCTCAAGAAAAGTACTCAACGCCTTGAAACTGAGACAATTTAAGATAATAAGCCTCTTTGAGGGGGCAACCTCCTTTTACCCCACTTAAGATGTTCAAGTACAAGATGATTCAAAATGAAAATGTCTCCTTGGTATATATAGGAGACTAGGAGGTATAATTACAAATAATGGTCTAAAGCCGACATAATTAAAATAACATTACTAATCTAAATTACAACTAATGGCCTAAAGCCGACATAAATAAAATAGCATTACTAATCTAATATGCCCCAATTAAGGGGTAATGAGCCAACATTAGGGCTTAACAAAGCAATTAACAAAGTTCTCACTACTATGCTTCAACGGATGGTAGGAATTCATAAGTCAAATGGCACATGATGTTGTTCTCAGCGTTATGGGCATATTGGACATTTGTTAAGTCTGCCATGGGATTCACACCTTTCTAGTTAGTGTATGGTATTAAAGCATTTTTTCTGATTGAATGTGAAATCCCATATTTGAAACTGGTCATTGAACTTCTCCCTAACACCTCTGCTAAAGAGGAGTGTCTTTTGTATTTGATCCAATTAGACGAAACCCGTCATGGTGATGCCTTAGTCATTGAAACTAAAAAAAAATGTGTTAAATCCGAATATGACAAGCATGTCAAGCCACATGTTTTTTCTGAAGGTGATCTAGTTCTTCTTTATGAGCAAGATCGTGATTTTCTAGGGCCTAGTAAATTCAAGACCATGTGGTGAGGTCCTTATATTGTGAAACGAGTGTTGGAGAAGGGAGCTAATGAGCTGGTAGATTATGATGGAATTCCTTTGAGTGAACCCAGAAATGGGCTTTACTTAAAGAAGTACTATGCTTAAATCATTTTTGCATGAGTGTTGTGTATTTTAGTGTATCATGCTCTTGTGTTCTTTTTTATTGTTTGATTTCTCCCTTTAGTTTCTTATCTTGTGTTGTTCTTGGTTTCCAGATGTCGGTGTCTTCACTACCCTACATTGGCTTCGCTGATGGCACTAGTCGCAGTACTCAAAACTTAGTGTTTGCTGCTTGGGAAATCTATGGACCTATAGATGAATTGATCAGTCTACATGGTGTTTTCCTTGGTTGTGAAACTAACAATATCATGGAATACAATGCAGTCATCAAATTATTGACCGACGTTGTTTCACTCAGAATCCGTCATCTTATTGTATGACTCAATTCACAGTTAGTAGTCCTACAATTGAGTAATGTTTATTCCATCCGAGTCCTACTTTGCTAAGGGTATATTTACGAATTCACATCTTGGAACATCATTTTGATTACATTGAATATCAACACATTCCTATTTGTTTAAATACATTAACATATGCATTGGCTAATTATGTGTTAGACATACATTTGAGACATTTATAAAATCCAATCACATTTTTGTACATAAAGCAAGTAAGCTGGTAGGAGCCTCATATTAATAATGATAAAAGTTTACAAAAAGTGTTTTTGTCTGAAGACCAAAATATAAAAAATGTGAAGCATGTGGCTTCGTATACAATAGAGCATCAAGGATGTTGCTCGCTATAACATGTTAGGACCCTATAATTTATAGGGAAATCAATATTCTAACTGTCATCTATTTCAGGCATTACGCTTTTGCTCATGATGCACAACAAAAATGTAAAAGAGACAAAAATATCTCAATTCACCTCAGCTGTTATCACACAGGATTTTTTTGTTTTCGGTAGTTAAATAGTAGAGTCTCATGTTATGTTAGCTACCGAAAGAGAGAGCTTTCGGTCGCTTAGAACCCAATTTTTGTGTACCCCTAGCGACCGAAATCCTGTAGCTAGATTAAAAAATGGCTCTCTGATCTTCATATTCATCAACCTGGCCTTTGTATTTTTGTCATTTCTCGGGTGTTCTAGAATTTTTTCAAGTTTTCTAGCCCGTGCACACATCATGGGGTAGATTCTTTAGTTTTCAATGCATTTTATCGTTTTCGAGCTTCTTCCCTAAATTTGGGTTTTGTTTTATGTTTTCTTCATCAAAACATAGCCCAGAGGCCAAGTTTATCCTCCAACGCTCCAGCTCCATGCAACCTACTGCACAAAAACACAACACATGTCAGGGGTTAGCATGCAACATCATGCAACACACAAGACATGGGTTAACAACAACATACAAAATCGAGCCACGATATCAACTCAAAGCCAGTACCCAAGCTCCAGCACAAAGTCACATGGAGGAGGAGCCCACCTTCCTAAAGAGATTGATATACCATATTCAATACGTGCACCCAGCAAATCTACACCGCATTTCTATAAAACTAGAATTCTTCCAGTTCTGTAAGGAAGAGTGAATTACTACGCATTGCAATGCACATTTTTGGAGATGGGCCAAATTCTGGTCAACAGAATGAGGAGGAAAAGTAGGCGATTCCTTGCAGTTCATTTGAGGTTTTGAGCCTGATATGTTTGCATTCTCAGGGTGTTACTACGGTGGAGAAGACAAGGGAAAACGTGGATTGGGGAAATCCATGAGCTATGGAAAACATTTTTTAAAGCATATCGTGACCAGGAGAATTGACATAGGAAATGCCCTTTAACTCTTGAAGAAGTGGGATTAATGCTACGGGCTTTAGGGTTTGGCAACGATTCATATCGCTATGTTTCATCCGAGGAAGTTTATGGAGGAGAACAGATAGCTATTCAGTTAAATATTATCAAGGCTATTAAAGAAGTCAGAACCATCAAGAGGTTTTTTCCATCTAAGTTTGGGAATGATGTTGATAACGTCCATGCTGTGGAGCCTGCAAAGAGTATATTTGAGTTGAAAGCCAAAGTCCGTGGGGAAAATCAAGGCAGAGGGAATTCCTTATACATACGTCTACGAAAACTGTTTTGCTGGGTATTTCATTCCAACGCTAGCACATGCTAGCCTTACAGCTCCTTCAAGGGATACATTTGTCATTCTTGGAGATGGAAATGCCGAAACTATGTATGCGAAGGAGGAAGACGTTGGAACATTCACAATCAAGGTAGTGGACGATCCTAGAACTTTGAAAAAGACCTTATACCTGAGACTTCCTGCCAACACTCTATCCTTCAATGAGCTTATGGCTCTTTGGGAAAATAAGATTGGCAAGACTCTAGAAAAGGTCTATGTCTCTGAGGAGCAAGTTGTCAAATTAATTGCAGAGACACCATTCCCAGCTAATATTTTCATAGCATCAATCACTCTATTTTCGTGAAAGGGGATCAAAATAATTTTGAAATTGGACCTGATGGTGTAGAGGGAAGTCAGCCTTACCCTGATGTGAAATACACCACTGTCAAATTGAAACTACTCAGGAAATGATTCGATTGGTGGGATTATCTGCAACACTTCCAAACTATGAGGATGTTGCCCTGTTTTTGAGGGTTAAGTCAGATGGGTTGTTATATTTGGATAACAGTTACAGGCCTTGCCCATTGGCTCAACAATATATTGGGATCACTATCAAGAAACCACTCCAGAGGTTTCAGTTGATGAATGATGTGTGTTTTGAAAAGGTGATGTCAGTTGCTGGCAAGCATCAAGTTTTGGTCTTTGTGCATTCCAGGAAAGTAACAACAAAGACAGACCGTACTATAAGAGATGCAACTCTTGCAAATGACACATTTGGATGCATTCTGGTTTTGATTCACCTTTGTAAATACCAAGTGTAAATAGAGATTTCATTATATATGTGAAGGATACTCTACCTATTAGGTTATGTGCAGAGGTTGTCTTCTTTGTTTTCTTATATAGAGCAAATGAATAGTGAGGTTGGTGTTGATGATTGCTGGAGAAAAGGAATAGTCACACTAAGAACCAAATGTCAAATCTGAACACCAAAGTTGAGGAGAGCATCAGTGTACACTATGCATGGAAATCTTGTGCCAAGCATGTTTATTAATGTAGAATTTGAAGTTGGAAAATAGATGTTGGAGCCATGGTTTAATCCAAGAGATCAATGAAGCTTTTCTTAGGAGCTTACAAAAATCCAACCATTATAGCTTTGCCTTAGATTCAGGTCATGTCATAGATGGTGGTTTTCTTTGGCAAGACAACAGATATCTCACTCCATTTTTGCAGAATTTTATCATCCTGGGAAGGAGTATAATGTTAGCGTTGCATCAAGATCCAGAGTTTCTTGTCAATTTGCAGGACTATGATTATCCACTAGATATGTGGAGCCTTGGTTGCATGATGATATTTCGCAAGGAGCCATTCTACTATGGCCATGAAAATTATGATCAACTTGTTAATATTGCAAAGGAACGGGTGGGGAATCTGTTCAATATTTTGGAGCAGCATTAGAGCACAAGTGGCACTTTCCAGCAGGGCATTCAAATTACAGTTGAGCATTTACAAGAGAAAATCCAACAAGAAAAATATCATCTCCAAAATCCGAGGAAGTAGTTGAGGAAGAGGTGATCTAAATATATTTATCCCAGATTTCATAAAACAAATGGTATCTTGATCATCGTCAGGTGGCAGAGTATCTCTTTTTCCCGGACAGAGGACCAACAGTCAAAGGGACAAGTGGCCATTAGTTCCATAATTTGAGGGATAGGCATCAATAACCTTCCAGCAAATTCGTGACAACCAAGCAACAATTTCTAAATTTAGTTTTCCTTTAATTTACTGTTTTGTTTGTTTTAGGAGACAGTTTACAGGTGTTGAGATGATTGTAACTGTTTTCTATTTTTAGAAAAGCAGAGATAGAGCTCGAGTCTTTTGAAGGCTGAAGGAATTTTTTTCTATATATAGACATGTAAAAGATGAAGGTGGCGTTGGACCTGTGAGGGGGTTGATTTGTTTTTTGGTGGACTGTAGGCCTTGCTATTTCAGGAGGATGTTCTGTAATATTTAAATGATCTACCAATAATAGACAAATTGTTGACAGGATTCTTGTGTCGAGGTGTTGGTGGCGTTTCCTCTCTCTGTTAAGTGTTTTTCCTGTTATCATTTCAGTTGTTTTCAAATTCTTATTGTCAAAGGATAGTAATAGATAAGAATGTATTGGTGAAATACTCTGCATCTGATCTTTTGGTAATCTTTATCTTTCTCTTCTAAAATCTCAGTTTAGGAATTCTTAAATGCTCCTTTGCTTGACTTTTTCTCCTCTACTTTTTCCTCATTTGACACCATTAAAACTTGATTAAATCCAACATTTCCACTACCTTGCCTTGTGTAGGAGATTTGTCTAAATTTGAGAATGAATCATATATTTAAGCCCAGACCCCATTTTCCCAATGGCCCTCCTAGTTGTCCCAAACGAACCATTTAAAAACCAAAAACCTCGATCCCTCATAACTAGCCTAATATCTTATTCCAAACCAAGCTAAATCATACAAAGAGAGCCCTCTCTGAGTCTTGGAGGGATAGATCCAAGACTCCAAGCGGTTGAAACAATTACCTCCGTCAATTTCTTCTTTAGCCAAGAAATTACAAAGTGATAACATTTTGGTGACTCCACTGGGGACTGAGCTTTCGAGTTCTCCAAAAATATATATCAAGTTCAGATTTGACTTCTGATGGTGAACAAAAGCCAAACATAGGAAGGTTGTACCATTCACCTGGCAACTTCATTGTTCAAGATCCCGAGCTTCAAAGTTCACAAGCGACTTCACTGCCGAAGAATCCAGGTTTCATAGCATTGATGATGCTTCAAGATGACAGTGTATGTGGCAAATCCTATATCTTGTGAAGCTATAAAAGAATTCAGGGACGAGTTAGAAAATTTTCAAATTGATGAAGTTTTGTTAACAACCCTGTTTCATTGTTGGAAATCGAGAAAATTTTCTGATGAAGTTAAAATTTGTGTTCTCGAGTTGTTTGTTGAAAGACTTGAAAAGGATATTGAGCTCTTGAATACTCGAATTCAGTCCTACAGTTTCCAACATCCAAAACAATTTCTTGAAAATCTTAAACCTTCAAAACCAAAGGAGATTGCATTACCTATTGATGTGCAGATTGATGGTGATTATGTTTTCAAGTACAAGACTGAAATTGTATTTGTAGGGTTTAATTTTGAGGATGCAACTGATCAACTAGTCATTGAAGATCTAGAAGAAAATATCATGCATCATTCTTTAATTGACCCTATAGCAGATTACATGGAGGTTCATGTTAGCTTGAGTTTTCAAACATGTATTCTCTATAACGACCAAATATGTCACCAGTTGCCATTACATATTTCAGTTTTTATTTTCATCAAGCACGATGAGGAAGCCCAATCATAGGATCAACTACTGGGTTGGCTTCATTGGCACTTTTTCATTACCTGATTGAGCAGTAACTGTTAGCAAAGTAGGGTAGGTAGATGTGTGCCAATAAGCTCAACAGGATGAGCACTTTTTTCTTTTCCAGTTCTTCATAGTTTTATTTTCGGTTTGGTTTGTATCCCTTCAGTTTGGAACAGGTACAAGACATGGCAACATGCTTCAATTTAGGAACAACCCAATGATCAGTTGGTCTGCAAAACTCAGAGTTTTATGAATTCTTGATACCTCCCAAGGAGCTTCCATCCCTAGATGGAGCCTATGTTAGGACCCTATAATTTATAGGGAAAAAAATATTCTGATTGTCATCTATTTCAAGCATTATGCTTTTGCTCACGACGCACAACAAAGATGTAAAAGCAACAAAAATATCTCAATTCACCTCAGTTGTTATCACACAGGAGTTTTTTTTTTTAGTAGTTAAAGAGTAGAGTCTCATGTTATGTTAGCTAGTGAAAGAGAGAGATTTCGGTCGCTTAGAACCCAATTTTTGTGTACCCCTAGCGACCGAAAGCCTGTAGCTAGATTAAAAAATGGATCTCTGATCTTCATATTCATCATCCTGGCCTTTGTATTTCTGTCATTTCTCGGGTGTTCTAGAATTTTTTCGAGTTTTCTAGCCCGTGTACACATCATGGGGAAGATTCTTTAGTTTTCAATGCATTTTATGGTTTTAGAGCTTCTGCCCTAAATTTGGGTTTTGTTTTATGTGTTTTTCATCAAAACATAGCCTGGAGGCCAAGTTTACGCTCCAACGCTCCAGATCCATGCAACCTTCCACACAACAACACAATGCATGTCAGGGGTTAGCATGAAACACACAAGACATGGGTTAACAACAACATACGAAATCGAGCCACCATATCAACTCAAAGCCAGTACCCAAGCTCCAGCACAAAGTCACATGGAGGAGGAGCCCACCTTCCTAAAGAGATTGATATACCATATTCAATACGTGTGCCCAACAAATCTACACCACATTTCTATAAAACTAGAATTCTTCTAGTTCTGCAAGGAAGAGTGAATTACCACGCATTGCAATGCATATTTTTGGAGATGGGCCAAATTCTGGTCAACAGAATGAGGAGGAAAAGAAGAAGATTCGTTGTAGTTCACTTGAGTTTTTGAGCCTGATATGTTTGCATTCTCAAGGTGTTACTACAGTGGAGAAGACAAGGGGAAAAGTGGATTGGGGAAATCCATGAGCTATGGAAAACATTTTCTAAAGCATATCGTGACCAGGAGTGTCGACATAGGAAATGCCCTTTAACTCTTGAAGAAGTGGGATTAATGCTACAGGTTTTAGGTTTTGGCAACTATTCATATCGCTATGTTGCATCTGAAGAAGTTTATGGAGGAGAATAGATAGCCAGTCAGTTAAATATTATCAAGGATATTAAAGAAGTCGAAACCATCCAGAGGTTTTTTCCATCTGAGTTTGGGAACGATGTTGATAACGTCCATGCAGTGGAGCCTGCAAAGAGTATATTTGAGCTGAAAATCAAAGTCCGTAGGGAAAATCGAGGCAGAGGGCATTCCTTATACATACGTCTCCAACAACTGTGTTGCTGGGTATTTCATTCCAACGCTAGCACAGGCTAGCCTTACAACTCCTCCAAGGGATAAAGTTGTCATTCTTGGAGATGGAAATGTCGAAGCTGTGTATGTGAAGGAGGAAGACGTTGGAACATTCGCAATCAAGTTAGTGGACGATCCCAAAACTTTGAACAAGACCTTATACTTGAGACTTCTTTCCAACACTCTGTCTTTCAATGAGATTATGGCTCTTTGGGAAAACAAGATTGGCAAGACTCTAGAAAAGGTCTATGTCTCCGAGGAGCATGTTGTCAAATTAATTGTAGAGACACCATTCCCATCTAATATTTTCATAGCATCATTCACTCTATTTTCATGAAAGGGGGTCAAACTAATTTTGAAATTGGACCTGATGGTGTAGAGGGCAGTAAGCTTTACTCTGATGTGAAATACACCACTGTCAAATTGAAACTACTCAGGAAATGATTTGATTGGTGGGATTGTCTGCAACACTTCCAAACTATGAGGATGTTGCCTTGTTTTTGAGGGTTAAGTCAGATGGGTTGTTCTATTTTGATAATAGTTACAGGCCTTGCCCGTTGGCTCAACAATATATTGGGATCACTGTCAAGAAACCACTCCAAAGGTTTCAGTTGATGAATGATGTGTGTTTTGAAAAGGTGATGTCAGTTGATGGCAAGCATCAAGTTTTGGTCTTTGTGCATTCCTAGAAAGTAACAACAAAGACAGCTCGTGCTATAAGAGATGCAGCTCTTGCAAATGACACATTTGGACGCATTATTTTGGTTGTGGAGCTTGATTATCTTCCTGATTCAGAGGTCCTTTCTTTCAGCCGTGTTTATACCCCATGAAGTATTTACACCCCAGAAGTATGTACACTCTTCCACGCGGGGGAGTGCAGAGGGGGGGTACCACCTATGCGGGGTCCCGGGTGGGCTATCCCCCTGGCTGGGGGTTTGGGGGAAAGCGGGCCCCTAGCAGGGGTTCGGGGGCAAAGCCCCCGAAGAAAAAAATGCCTCGTAAAAGTATATTGTAATTTTATTGTAAATCTGGACTGTTCATTATAAGGTTGCAGATCTAATGGTAGAGATTATGTTAGGTTTTTTTGCCCTAGAAGGCAACCCTCTTTTATGAGGGAAATGTATCGCGGCTATGGGTGGTGGTGAATATTATATTATGAGAGAGGAGACTATGAGAGAAAGAAGAGGAAGTTACAACGGGTTTTGTTGTAGATTGTATCCCTTCATTTGCTGGATAATAATAAAGGAAGGACCTGGAAATTTCTCTGGTGGATGTAGCCCACACTGAGTGAACCACATAAATCTATGTTTCTCTTGTATTGTGTGTCTTCTTTGTTTTGTTTCTGCATTTGTTTTATTTTATTTCTCTACGGTCCTGTTTTTCTAACAACTGGTATCAGAGCATAAGGTAACTCACAGGAAAAGAGGGTTCGTGGTGGGAGCAATGTCGGAAGATGGAAAGTTTAGGGTCGAGAAATTTAATGCCCAAAACTACCAGTTATGGAAGATGCATATGGAAGACTATTTATATCAGAAGGATCTATTCCTACCATTAAGCGGAGTAGCCAAGAAGCCGACGGCCATGAAGGATGAAGAATTGGATATTCTTGACAGAAAGCCTCTAAGAATGATACGGCTGAGCTTGGCAGCATCGGTGGCTTTCAATATTTTGAAAGAAAAGACAACGAAGGGTTTGATGGATGCATTGGCCAAAT
>ML783171.1:330665-374869 GCA_009831015.1 Picea engelmannii | reverse complement strand
AGTGGGAGATTGTTGGTTGTGGAGCCTGATTATCTTCCTGATTCAGAGGTCATTGCTTTCAGCCGTGTTTATACCCCATGAAGTATTTACACCCCAGAAGTATGTACACTCTTCCATGCGGGGGAGTGCAGAGGGGGGGTACCACCTCTGCGGGGTCTGGGGGGGCTATCCCCCTGGCTGGGGGGTCTGGGGGAAAGCGAGCCCCCGAAGAAAAAATTGCCTTGTAAAAGTATATTGTAATTTCATTGTAAATATGGACCGTTCATTATAAGGTCACAGATCTAACGATAGAGATTATGTTAGGGTTTTTTTCCCTAGAAGGAAACCCTCTTTTATGAGGGAAATGTATCAAGGCTATGGGTGGTGGTGAATATTGTATTCTGGGAGAGGAGACTGTGAGAGAAAGAAGAGGAAGTTACAATGGGTTTTGTTGTAGGTTGTATCCCTTCATTTGTTGGATAATAATAAAGGAAGGACCTGGAAATTTCTCTGGTGGACGTAGCCCACACTGGGTGAACCATGTAAATCTGTGTCTCTCTTGTATTGTGTGTCTTCTGTGTTTTGTTTCTGCATTTGTTTTATTTTATTTCTCCGCGGTCTTGTTTTTCTAACACATTCTAGTTTCGATTCACCTTTGTAAATACCAAGTGTAAATAGAGATTTCATTATATATGTGAAGGATGCTCTACCTATTAGGTTATGTGAAGAGGTTGTCTTCTTTGTTTTCTTATACAGAGTAAACGAATAGTGAGGTTGGTGTTGATGATCGCTAGAGAAAAGGAACAGTCACACCGAGCACCAAATATCAAATCTGAACACCAAAGTCGAGGAGAGCAACAATGTACACTATGCATGGAAATGTTGTGCCAAGCATGTTTATTAATGTAGAATTCAAAGCTGGAAAATAGATGTTGGAGCCATGGTTTAATCCAAGAGATCAATGAAGATTTTATTAGGATCTTACAAACATCCAACCATTATAGCTTTCCCTTAGATTCAGGTCATGTCATAGATGGTGGTTTTCTTTGGCAAGACAATAGATATCTCACTCCATTTTTGCAGAATTTTATCATCCTGGGAAGGAGTATAATGTTATCATTTCATCAAGATCTAGAGTTTCTTGTCAATTTGTAGGACTATGATTATCCACTAGATATGTGGAGCCTTGGTTGCATGATGATATTTCGCAAGGAGCCATTCTACTATGGCGATGAAAATTATGATCAGCTTGTTAATATTGCAAAGGAACAAGTGGCGAATCTTTTAAATATTTTAGAGCAGCATTAGAGCACAAGTGGCACTTTCCAGCAGGGCATTCAAATTATAGTTGAGCATTTACAAGAGAAAATCCAACAAGCAAAATATCATCTCTAGAATCCAAGGCAGCAGTTGAGGAAGAGGTGATCTAAAGATATTTATCCCAGATTTCATGAAACAAATGACATCTTGATCATCGTCAGGTGGCAAAGTATCTCATTTTCCTAGATAGAGGACCAACAGTCAAAGGGACAAGTGGCCATTAGTTACATAATTTGAGGGATAGGCATCAACAACCTTCCAGCAAATTCGTGACAACCAAGCAACAGTTTCTAAATTTAGTTTTCCTTTAATTTACTGTTTTGTTTATTTTAGGAGACAGTTTATATGTGTCGAGATGATTGTAACTGTTTTCTATTTTTAGAAAAGTAGAGATAGAGCTCGAGTCTTTTGAAGGCTGAAGGCATTTTTTCTATATATGGACATCCAAAAGATGAAGGTGGGGTTGGACCTTTGAGGGGGTTGATTTGTTTTTTGGTGGACTGTAGGCCTTGCTATTTTAGGAGGATGTTCTGTAATATTTAAATGATCAACCAGTAATAGAAAAACTGTTGACATGATTCTTGTGTCGAGGTGTTGGTGGTGTTTCCTCTCTCTGTTAAGTGTTTTTCCTGTTATCATTTCAGTTGTTTTCAAATTCTTATTGTCAAAGGATAGTAATAGTGCAGAATTTAATGGTGAAATACTCTGCATCTGATCTTTTGGTAATCTTTATGTTTCTCTTCTAAAAGCTCAGTTTAGGAATTCTTAAATGCTCCTTTGCTTGACTTTTTCTCCTCTACTTTTTCCTCATTTGACACCATTAAAAATTGATTCAATCCAACATTTCCACTACCTTGCCTTGTGTAGGAGATTTGTCTAAATTTGAGAGTGGATCATATATTTAAGCACAGACCCCATTTCCCAATGGCCCTCCTAGTTGTCCCAAACCAAGCATTTAAAAACCAAAAACCCCGATCCCTCATAACTAGCCTAATATCTTATTCCAAACCAAGCTAAATCATACAGAGAGAGCCCTCTCTGAGTCTTGGAGGGCTAGATCCAAGAATCCAAGCGGTTGAAACAGTTACCTCCGTCAATTTCTTCTTCAGCCGAGAAATTACAGAGTGATAACATAACACACGACTGTCTGTGCAACTCTATGGAGCAGTCAACCGATGGATGTGGATACACCCACTGTATGGTTATAGTAATGCCTAGGAATATCATCTATGGAGGCATCTTGGATATTCACTATAAGTCCCTCCAGATTTTGTTATGTGGTATCAAAGTCGGCAGCATCTACTTCTGCTACGGAACCTCTCTCCCCTCACCTCTAGATAGGGGATGAACCTGGAGGATGATAAGGTCCCACATATGCATTATCGAAGAGCACTCGATTAGTCATCAGATAAAAAACATAAAAACATTTTATATGATTAAAAATAACAAAAAAAAGTATATAAACAAAATTTCCTTCTTACATACGTCCCCCCACTGGGAACCTTCGGGAAGAGCTAGGTCCGGATATCCACAGAAGTCTAGCCTGACATATGCATAATCGTCGACCATGAGAATTTTAGTTCTCAACCATTCGAAGAATATATCGCTATACCTGATGATGTGACTGCCTCCATGTTGGGCCATGATATCTACCCACCTCTTCATCCTCGGATCCTGTGGAGTAGGTATATCACACTCTACCTACAAGCATAAGACTGGGACCCTTTCCAGCAAGAATGATACCAAAATAGACATGTATCTGAATTGTTTCAACCCACCACTTCTGCACTTGGTAAGTTGTTTCTTCATGCTTTTAAGGACCCCTTCACATCAGTTGAAGACTCAGGGATCCATACACTCCAATGCATACTGAAAATGGCTCTGTAGAGCCATGTGAGCATATGCACTCCTTGACATGCGAGTAATAGTATAGAGGATAGTCCATAAAGGAAAATCTTGGGAATCCCTGATAGTGACCTTACCTCTATGTTTCTTGGTTCCCAACACACAATGATGACTGACGTAGTAGTTCATAGGCTCATCACCTCCCCTGCTACCTCTAAGTGTCACCTCTGAACCACAATGATATAGTCCTATTAGTAAATAGATATCCTTGATATTTATGGTGAGTGTGTGGGCACCCACATGAAATTCCTACTCGTTCACATCTCACATGTGAACTAAGTACTCAAGTAGTTTCAGTTGGGCCCTCATGCCTTGAATCTTGAAGAATTTTGGAAGCCCACTCTGCTAGAGGGCCATACCTGTTCCTGGGCCATTCCCAGGGAAGTAATATTCTTCTTTGTACTCTCATTTGTTCCATTCCAACATATTGACAGTGGAAGACCTACCAAAGAACCATAAAAAGAGATTAGAAACACAATTTTATTTCTTGGAGGTTTTCCCTTGTTGGGTTCATCTTTTAAAATTTTGGGTTGCGGTCGCCACAGACCTGTGAATTTTCATAGTGTGGCATCATTGCACCCTATATTTAAGGTAGCCTACGACAATCCTATATCATCCCAGGTCCTAATATAGGGCACCTACAACGACCGCAATGCATGGGTAACCCCTAAAAATCAACCCAAAACATAATTTTAACCAATGAAAATCAATTTTTAAACCGTGAAAAGATAAAGGAGATGAAGATTACATTTTCTGCAGAGACGATTCATGAAATGATCCTCCCTACACTCTGCAATCAACAATTGAAAATCAAGGTGAAAAAGGGATTTGGAGCAATGTTTGGGAAAAGTTACAAGTGAAATGGTAAAATGTGGTTTGTTACCTATTTTATTGACTTCTATTACTTTTCATTTGTATATTATATTATTTTTTATGCTTCATCCAAACCCTAAAGTCCTAACAACTTTATAAGTGGTTAATTTTCACAGATTGAAAAGTCTAGAGGTGAGATGTTGGAACAAGGGTCCGTTTTTTGGTTTGTTTTTATATATTTGTCACATGTACAGATCCTTTTAGGGTTTTTCAAGAAAAACTTTGAGCAGAGTCTTAATTCTTTCTCACACTCGTGAAACCATGAGAATGTAATCGAGTAGTCTTTTGTCATTTTTTCGAACTTGTAATGGTTACACGAAAAACGAAATCTATGGAGTATCCTTTAATCTCTTTTCACACTCCTTAAAAATGAAAATATTTCCGAGCGAGCTTGTTTTTTTCACGTTCGTAAGAGTATTTGAAGAAAAAATTTGGTGAGCGGTAGATTATCATTTTTTCAGTCTTGTCAGATTAATTTACGAAAAAGGACCTAGTGGAGTTCTCTTTAAGTGTGTTTTAGACTCTCTAAAAATGAAAAATCCATGAGTTTTCTCTCTTTGGACTCATTAAATAAACATTGAAAGACCCATATGGGATTGAACCACTCCTTCTTAGGGTTCATTAAACATACTCTAAGGGACTCATCCGAAGGATGAGATTACATCAACAAGAATATGTTATCCTCCTCAAGCTTGTGTAAAAATAAAGAGGTATTCACTAGAAATGGTGGGGGGAAATTGGGAAGAAATGTGTCTCTGTATTTGTGTTAGTGGAAGTAATAGTCTTTCTTGAACATGAAACCCCCCTTCATCATTGTATCTAGGTTGGGAAATCCATTTGTCTCTCGTTTGACCATCCACAAATTCATATGTTGGGTCCTCCTTGAGTCAATGCTTCTAAGACCATTGTCATTTCGTTCATATGTTCAATAGAATTCCAACCTAAACAAACCTTATATTGAGTCGGCCATATGAATTTATAAATATTCTACTATGTCGGCCTTCCCTGTGTCAGTTTCGAAACACTTCATACTCTAATCTACCTCAAATCTGTTACATTTTGTTTCATTGATGGGGGATACATCAAGGCCCTCCTGTGACGAGTCTTTTCCTATCGAATTCAACACATTATCTGGGAAAAAGACCTAGAAATCATTCAGTACCTTAAAGCCTGGATGCCTCAATGGAAGGTCTCTTCGCTTTCGACAATGGGTTCACATTATTGATCCCTAATTGGAAGATTCTACGAGTTTTCGAATTCAAATCAATTATTTACATTCGTTGGATTGTACTTGGGTACCTTGGGAGTCATTGACATCAATGGTGATTTTCCTCACACTTGTTAACGGTTTTCATTAATGACCGATAATCAAGTGGTCTCTACCATGTTTGACTTCAACACCTGTAATCACATGGCTAGATTCATACTTAGATACGATGGAGATGAAGACCCTAGATCTTATCATTTTGATTCAATTTGCGACAAAGTATTTATGTTTTGTATTGACACATAGATCCACTTTGTATGTCTTGTGGCTATGTCCGAATTAGAATTATTTTAGAGCAAAGATCCATAGTTTATTCTTGGTGGCTATTTTGAATCATGATGATATGGATCCACAGTGTATGGTTAGTGGCCATGACTCACTTGAAACTTATGATTAGAGTCACTTGTAATCTGAGCATGGGAATTCCTACCTTAGAAATGGTATGGTATTATGAAGATGCTTGTTTGTTTGTAGGTTCTTGATCGATGTGCTCCTTGTTTTAGACACACACATTCTACAAAGTATTTCAATTGTCATGATTTCTAGCTTCATACTTTGGGGGGCATTCAGTTACACATTATTTTGGTCACCTTAGTGATCACCTAACAACATGTGTGCATGATCCCTAAAAAAATATTAAAAGATACTTTCTCCATGAGAAAAGTTATTTACTTTCCTCTTCCAAAAACCATATGAAGGAAGCTCATCACACCCTACTAAATACATGGGGTGAGATGATGCCTAATCATTGCATCCTGTACTATACCTGGATTGCGACGTCGTCGCATGCTGCTAAGTGTCTAGGGTGTGAAGATGCTTAAATCTTGGGAAAAGTCAAATTTCACAAATGTTCTAGAATGGGATCTTCTAGAAGATGAGGTGGCCTTCGATCGTTTTGGATCTTACTCGCTTCTTTGATTTGGTGGGATCATCATAATCTCCTCATCCATCTCTCTTTCACACTTTATAAATAGGGATCTCTCATAGAAAAGGCTAAGGTTGAATAGGCTAAGAATTGTATGGAGAGTTCTACTTCAGATTATGCTTGAGATATTTTCTTTAGTTCTTTAAGTCAGATTGTGGATCTTCTTCATTCAAGACATTTGGAGAAAAGTTGTTTGTGTTGAAGAAAAGAGCCATCGAAAGGCGACCTTTCAGCATCAAGGCATGGGTTGTATTCTCCTCTTTCTACTTCACTTAATACAGTAATGCATTTCTTCCCTATATAAGCATCTTATCTTCTATTGTATAATTCATTGATCATATACATAGACTTCATTAGAATGTATGTATCTTTGTTTTCCTTCATTGTTGGTTTGAGATTCTTAGAAAGGCTTACCATTTTTCAAACACAAGGAAGGAGCTACAAAGGCAACACTAGCGAGGACAAGCATCGTTTAAAAAGGTACGCCACTTGTAACTCATTAAACTAGTTCACATGATGATGAAGTTTAAGGCGAAGTGTGCATTCTATTTTGTTTTGTTCTATTTTCCAGTGGGATCTATGGAGATCTATTTATGTCCTCATTTACTGATTAATCTGATAACACCAAAGACTTGAATACCCATACCTCAGGTTATTTTGTGACTTATATGTTGTCGTGACCTAGACCTTACAACCGATTGAAATGAGATTTACAATCATAGAAACTATTCCAAGATCCCAAACACATCATAATTAGTTGTTTATTATGTTTATTATCACATATGAACACCCATGCAACATGTTGTGCAAAGGAGGAGGTTGATAAAGTGCACATATTTATCTCATAACCAATCAACCATTATGTTTGTAGAAAGGTTACTACCATTATGGATAGTGGTATCACATGCTTCTACCCAAACATGAATGGAAAAATCCATGTCATGAATCATGGTATTTTCTTTCATAATTATGGATTTGTTCTTATGTTTCGTAACCCCATTCTATTGTGGGTTGTATGGTATTATCAATTCCACCCTAATATTTTTTCAATACAAAAGGCATGCAACTCATTAGAGGTGTACTCTTCTCCATTATCAAACCTAAGAACCTTAATCCTCTTCCTTGTCTAATTTAAAACCAAGGATTTGAATTAACTTATCTTACTGAACAATGAATCCTTTGTTTGAATAAAATAAATCTAGGATTTTCAAGAGGAATAATCAAGGAATCGTAGGACAAATCACCTTTCAATGAAGAGGAAGACATAGGCATGCATACATGTTGATCTTAAAGATTGTTTTATGGTCTTTGTGTCAACCTCTCGAGGATAAAATACACATGTTTATTTTAGAGAGGTGGTACTCCTCTGTTTGTATGAAATATATAACTAATGTTCCTAGACTAGAATTTTAAATGGGAGAATACTAAAAAAACAATCCCCAAATTATTTATTGATTTAATTTTTATATAAAATGGTTCTTGATAACCAAATTTCTCCTTGAGTGAAACATTTTCTTGGAACAGGACCAAGCATCTTCTTAACAATAAAAATGATAAATAAAGGCTTCAATATCAAAATAAACATATGCTCAACTTCATTATAACATCCCTATGAAACATATGCAAATAGAATATACAACCATATTTTCTTGTAAGAAAAAGAGGAGTGAAGTGGGGTTGATCACTTCAGAGAACTTTAAATGAGAATTTCATTTAAAACTGAAAAAAAATATGATAAGCACACTCCCAAAATATCATACTCAGAAATATAAAAGTCTGAGAAATCATTAAATTTATGCCCCAAAATAGTTATTGTGGAGTTTGATACAACAAAGATATTTCACATTATGAAGCATTTCAGTAAATCGATTGACTAATGCTCAGAAATAAATCCTGCCAAATGAAAGAACTAATCCTCCATGAATCTATTAGATAACCCTGGTTTACATCATCAGTCATATATATGGCTGTAAAATGTACTCCTACTGATAATTTAGGTAGATGCATGGGAGAATAAAAGAAAAACACACAAAAACTCGACCTTATGCTCAGTCTCAAACATGCAAACACAAATCCTTGAGAGAAATCATGTAGTACAAGAAGAAACAAGAAAATGGAGATATGTATTTGCAAATGAGAAATTTGTTTTTGTTATGAAGGATGAACAACAATACTATGATGATATAAAATTTTATTTTATGGTGTTCTCCTCCTTTTAAATCTACTCTGAATGCTTCTTTGAAAATGATTTTCCCTAGTAGTTAGGGTTTCCATTATTTTAGAAGTTTCTCACATGCTTCATATTTTTGGAATAAATAATATATCATTTAATAATTTTTTGAGTAAATACTTATTAATGAATTAGGTCATTGAAATTTGTGCCTCCAACTAGGACCCACTTTATCCTTTTATAAAATTTATTTAATAAACTTTTATTTCGAAAATTTGAAGTTGATTGCGTTAAAAATGTCGACTGTATTTTATTTTTATGAGCATGATAAGTGACTTCTCATCCATGTAAATGATATAGGTGGATATCAGTGGCCACCCACCTATTCCAGCTGGCTCACATGCAGTTTTCATTCTGGCAGTTATTTTCCTAGCTTTTTAGGTTCTGAGCTTACGGGGTCATTTTGAGGCCCTAAACAACGTTTTTTTTAGCTTTCCACAGTCACACTATACAAAAAGTTAGAGTGTGATGGAATAATTAGTTTTCCTCATGTATACCTTTCCAATGGGCTATCATGCGCCTAAAACAGATATCAAATGCAAAAGTTACAACCTCGGGAAGTTAATGTACCAACTTACCCCAACGGAGCCCACAAGACTTTTGGCGCTTCATTTTTAAGAAACAAATATCAAAATAGCATAAAAAAACCTCAGAATAAGTACTCAATGCGTTGAAAAAGAGAGAATTTCATATAATAAGCCTCTTCAAGGGGGAAACCTCCTTATACACCACACAAATTTAAGAATCCAAGATTATTCCAAATAAAAAGGTCTCCTTGGTACATATAGGAGACTAGGAGGTACAATTACACCTAAGCCGACATAAATAAAATAACACTACTAATGTAATGTGCCCCAATTAATCGGTAATGTGCCACTATTTAGGGTTTAACACGCCCCTCCTCTTCATACAAGTGTTATATGCAACGCTTGACTAATTTTGGATGCTTCTATATAAAAGACTCATCTTCCCAAGTGGAATATTCAGCAGTTAGTTTCCTCCACTTAATGAGATACTATGAAATGGATCTATTCCTCAACTGATGAATTCTTGTGTCAATGATATCTTTAGGCTCCAATATTATTTTTCCTTCCTCGTTAAGTTCTGGAAATATAGTTTGAATTGGGATGTTGTCACCTATAACCTTCTTTAAGCATGAAACATGGAAAACTAGGTGTACTCGCGAAGATGCATGAAACTCCAATTTGTATTCCATAGTACAAATATTTTGCAACACCTTATAAGGGCCATAATAAATTGGTGATAATTTATTATCCTTCTTAACTTGCTTGAGGGACATCTATTTGTATGGTTGTAGTCTTAAAAATACCCAATCCCCTACTTCAAAACTTCATTCACTATTATGATGATTTGCTTGTTGTTTCATGTGATTTTGTGCCATGGCAGGTTGTCCTATAAGCGTTGGATAACTTGTTGTTGATGCTCGATGTGATATTCCACTGCTTGAAACTTAGATTTTTCTTTTAGAGAAGAAGTGATGGAAGGTGTGTGATATCCATAGAGTGCCATAAATGGTGTCATTTTTGTTGCAGCATGAAAGGAAGTGTTATACCACCATTGTTCCAAGGGTAACCATTTGAACCATTGTGTTTGTTTATCAGAGACAAAGCAACGAAGGTAGCCTTCCAGACATTTTTTCACTA
The DNA here is from genome assembly GCA_009831015.1 of Picea engelmannii. NCBI lineage: Eukaryota > Viridiplantae > Streptophyta > Pinopsida > Pinales > Pinaceae > Picea > Picea engelmannii. Next base: position 364,706 of record ML783171.1, on the reverse strand, counting down.
TCTCGGTTTGTCCATTAGATTGAGGATGATAAGATGAGCTATGAGCCAACTGAGTACCCAAACAAGAAAATAGTTATGTCCAAAAATTTCCAATGAATATGGGATCTTTGTCACTTACAATATAATATGTGGGCTTCAATGTAGCTTTTGAATTGTCTCCATGAATGTGGTAGCAATTGTATTGGCTTTGAAAGGATGAGAGAGTGCATAAAAGTGTGTGTACTTGGTCATTCTATCAAAAATCACCATTGTGACACTCTTCCCTTTAGACTTCGGTAACCCTGTGATGAAATCCATGGAAACCTCCTCCTAGCACTGACTTGGGATGGATTATGGTTTTAAAATACCTGGGGTCTTAATTGTTTCCACCTTATTTTTTTAGCAAACCAAACATTCTGCTACAAACCTTTGAACATCAGTTTTAAGTCCATCCCAAAAAAATTAATTCTTGACCCTATGGTAGTTTTTCAAAAATCTTGAGTGCCTTCCTACCAGAGAGATGTGCAATTCCAAGACTAACTTTTGTTTGAGTTGGTAGTTCTTACATAAATATAAGAAATCTTTGTACCATATTGAATCATTTTTCCATGTAAATGTATCTGATGCATTGGAATCCTATTGAAACCTTTGAATGAGAGTCCACAAGTTTTCATCATTCTTCCATTCATCCCTCACTTATATTATCCAATCGTGTTGGATGATCAAGATAGCACAGAGAAAGGCCTCAACATCTTCATCCTTTCTTGAGAGTGCATATGCCACCACATTTTGCTTCCCTTTTTTGTAGATGATTTCAAAATCATAACCCAACATATTGGTCACCCATTTTTGTTTTTCTTCTTAAGATAGTCTTTGTTCCAAGAAGTATTTAAGACTATCATGCTCCGTTTTTACCTTGCAGTGCCTACCTATTAGTTAAGGGTGTCATTTCTTCAATTCATGTAGTATGTCCATCATTTCGTTCTCATAAATGGGTTTGTGTAAGTCCTCTCCCTTAAGTGGTCGAATTTCAAAAGAAAGGGACCTTCCTTATTGCATTGGAAAAACACCAATAGCATTTCCTGAAGCATCACATTCTATAATAAAGGTTTTTTTTAAGTCTAGTGTGGTCAAGACAAGAGCTTTGCACATCGCCTCTTTAAGTTGTTAAAAATCTTGAGTTGCCTCTGGAGTCCATGAAAATGCATCCTCCTTAGTTAATGTCGTTAAAGGTGTTGTTATTCTTCCACAGTTTTGAACAAACTTGTGGTATTAACCAGTCAAACCCAAAAATCCTCTAATATTCTTCAATTTTTGGGAATCGGCCAGTCCAGTCCATCATGGCCTTAATATTGTTAGAGTCTACCTTGAAACCTTCATGAGATACAATATGACCCAAATACACTATCTCCTTCACCCCAAATAAACATTTTGTTGGTTTGGCATATAGTTGTTGCTCCTTTAGTAGTTGTAGCACCTTGTCAACATGTCGCACATGATCCTCCCAAGACTTGTTATAGATTAGTATATCATCAAAAAATAATAAAAAAAATTCTCGAAGGAAGAGCTTGAAAATGGAATTCATCAACCCTTGGAATGTGGAAGGTACATTCATAAGGCCAAAAGGCATGAGCAAAAATTCATAATGGCCTTCATGAGTTCGGAATGTTTTTTTAGGGATATTTGCTTCCTTCATTCTAATATGATGATACCATAAACAAATATCCAACTTTGTGAAATAGATTTCTCCATGTAGTTCATCTAACAATTCATCAATGATGGGAATGGGAAACTTATCTTTAATAGTGATCTTGTTGATCTCTCTATAATCTGGACACGTACTCCATGAACCCTCTTTCTTGAGTACCATTATCACCGATGTAGAGTAAGAACTTTGGATAGGTCTAATAATGCCAACCTCTAACATTTCTTCAACCATACGCTCAATTTCTCTCTTCTGGGAATAAGGGTATCTGTAAGGCCTGATGTTAGGAGGAACACTCCCAAGAATTAGGTGAATAGCATGATCATGATTTCGAGTGGGTGGAAGACCTCTGGGAATATCTTCAAATACTTTGGAATGCTTATCAACAATCTCTTGGAGATCTAGGGGAATATATGGCTTAGATGTTTGAACATCTAGTGAGCATAGTTGTACGATTACACCCTTATGCCCATTTTTCAATAATTTTTTCATGCCATTAGAGTTTATCACCTTACTGGGTTTCCTTGTGATACCCCTTAACTCAATTTCTTTTCCTTTCAATGAAAATTTCATGAAAAGTTCTTGGAAATTAAAATCCATTGTTCCCAATGTTTGTAACCATTGGACTCTTAGTACAACATCATCACGACCCATGGGTATAGCAATCATTGAAATATTCATTACATATTCCCCCGTAGTAAGATTGATCTTATGGCATTTTCCTTAGAAATTGATAGTTCCTCCATCTGCAATCATTACTTGAAACTCTGGCGCTGGATATATAAATCAATTGAGAGATTTGGCTAATTTATAGTGAATGAAATTATGAGTACTACCATAATCAATTAGGACTATCACCTTTTTATTTTTGATATATCCTTTGATATTGACGTTTTGAAGATCGGTAATTCCATCCAATGCATTACATGATATCATGGGAGTCAACTCTTCAAAAGAAATTTCTTCTACGTTTTCATATTGATATGGTTATTGTTCTTGTTCGTGCTCTTCTTCCTCCTCACAATCTATGTAGAATAATTTCTTATCACCACACTTATCTCCCTTACTGTACTTCTTGTCACAATTAAATAATAAACCTTTTTCTTTTATTTCCTCCAATTGTTGAGGTGTCAACCTTGTAGGTTGAGGTGTTTTAGAAGAAGGAACATTATTCTCTCGATAGATGTTAGGAGTGGTCCTTCTAGTAGCCATAGCCATATTTTTACTTTCAACATTTCTTGCCACCTTGAATGCATTCTCCAATGATTTGGGTTCCCAAAGGTGAACCTCATGTTGAATGTTAACCTTTAAAGTTCCTATGAATACATCAATCAAGTGCTCATCTAGAATATCCATTACCTTTATATTCAATCTTTGGAAGTTCTCAATGTGCTATGCAACTAACCCCTTTTGCCTGAAATTTATCAATTGGATAAAGAAGGTATTGCTCCTTGTATCCTCATAGTGTGTTATCATTTCTTCCATGAAAATTGTCCAAGTGACAAGTGATTTGCAAGAACAAATCCATTGATACCACAAAAATTGATTGGGTTCTAAATATAAAGAAGAAATGTGTACCTTTTGTGTATGTGGCACATCATGTAGATCAAAGAACTGCTCCATATGAAGTATCCATGTGATTGGATCCTTGCCATCAAAATTCTTCATATCGATCTTAGGAAAGTAGTTGGTCTTCAACCAAATTTGGAATTTCTCCAGTATTGACTCATCTTCATTGTGTTCTCATCATGAATTTCACGGGATACATTTTCACTTTTAGGTGGCCTCTCTATTAGAAAAAATTGCAGTCCTTCCATGATCTCCCTTTCTAAACCATTCATCTTAGTATCCATTATTTCCTCGAACTTAGCTTCAATTGAATCCATCATCCCTTGTAGTTCATCTTTTATTACTGTCTTCTTTTGAAAATCATTTATGTCCTTGTGCATTTCTTCGCCTTCATCAAGAGTCCAATTAGGACTGTCTGGAGGCTTATTTGGTGAAGTTCTCTTTTTTAGTGGCATGTTGGCCGAATATCACTTTTAAACCTTGATTTCAAGGTGGTTCTACTAGACGATATTTCTTCTATTGTATCTCCAAAATTTCGACCCTTTGGGTCTAAAAAAATATTTTTTTAGTTCTCTTATATGTCTTCTCTACAATTCCACATGTCTGATCAAAATTGGATGTGCCAATTGGAAGTTATGGTAACTTCCACACACCTTGTTGATTTGTATCCCTTCGAGGAGAGAGAACATACTTGTAAAGTGTGCCAAGAGCACAATATATGATATTTGATTATGAAACTTGCACTTGAAATACTAAATATTGTACACTGTCTAATGAAACTAGTCTCACTTAATTTAGATACTCATTGAAGAAGATCACTATTTTACCTGGAACACTTGTTTGAGACTAGTTAATATGACTAGTCAGATACCCTATATTACACAGGGTGTATATACAAAAGTAGGATGACCCAAAATATGAAATGTTTATCAAAGATACCTTGATAATTTATCTGAACCTCCTCCTAGTTTTAGGGTATGAAACGTTACAAAAAGAAATTAATAGCGAAAATTATGTGATTCCTAAATTCAGGATGATTCTTGAACCCTATCTTATACATGATATATCTCTGAAATTATACAGCCTCAGGAGCTTAAATTTTAACCCCCCATACCTTGATTCATTTCCTAAACATCCTCCAAGGGTTTCGTTCTGAAACATCTTAGAAAAAACGTTATAGCAAAAATTCCAAGGTGTCTCAAATGTAGCAGCGAAACCCCAAGACCTTGAGCTCTGATACCAAATGTTAAGAACCAAATATCAAAATAACATAAAAAAAACCTAAGAATAAGTACTCAATGCATTGAAAGGAGATAATTTCATATAATAATCCTCTTCTATGGGGAAACCTCCTTATACACCACATAAATTTCCAAATCCAAGGTGATTCCAAATGAAAAGGTCTCCTTGGTATATATAGGAGACTAGGAGGTACAATTATACCTAAGCCGACATAAATAAAATAGCATCACTAATGTAATAGGCACCAATTAAGGGGTAATGTTACACTATTTAGGACTTAACATTCATCTCCTTGGGTTAGGTTTTTGGATGACTAGGATTTTGGCATTCATGTTTGATGTAAAAATTCCTTTGGAGCCTCATTGTACTCATCTTATTGTAAATGAGTGCATCTATCACATATATTCTCAGAGATAATCTGCTACCATTCTGGCAAGCTTGTTTCAGTATGAATTTTACATTTTAAGCATATTTCTTTATTGAATAGAAGCCAAGTTTTATTGTATCTATGTTATTGTTCATTGTATATCTGTGTTAATAATATGTCTATGTGTGTGTGTGTGTGTGTGTGTGTGTGTGTGTGTGTGTGTGTGTGTGTGTGTGTGTTCATTTTTTTCTTCTCATAAAATCTAGATTAGGAAACCACTCTAGAAATAATATTAATTATTCTGGCTTTCCAATGAGCCATCTTGAGAAATATTTTGGGGGTCTGGATATCAACTTATAGCCTCCGGAATCAAAGTTTCAAATAGATTTCCCAAGAAGACGTGAAAAGAGATCTGACTATTATTTTACTCTCCAAAAATATTATTGTCAAATTCAACCATTTAAACTTGTCCCATTGTATTCCTTATCCAATTAACTTTCCAACAAGGTATGGTTTTCCCAAAACAAATGTATGGATCAAGAGTTATGAGCTCTGGAAGATGGAGACTCAGCCACCGTCGATTTGATTCATGGGAAAATCTTGTCCCTTGATTTTATTTCTCCTTTATTAATCCCACATGCATTGTGGGGCATGAATAATTAGCGTTTATAATGAATACACCTCCCTTATCATTCATGTGTGAAATAAATGAACTTATGGAATCCTTAGTGTATCTCTCATACCTTAGAAAAATCCATTCCTTGGTAATATTTTGGTCACCTATTCATTTCACAATCATCGCCTAGTCATTGCCCATTCAACATGTGAATTCCTGACATATCATGTCCATGTTTCACCCAGGGGTAGGTACACCTCACTGCCAAATGTCACCTAGGGACAGGTCCATGTCATTGCCATGTGTCACCAAGGGGTAGGTCCATCTCACTACCACAACTCACCTAGGGATAGGTCCATGTCATTTCCATGTGTCCCAATATGGTAGGTCCATGAAAAAGGTGAAGAAAATTAGGATAGGAAATAATATTTAAAAAATAAAATGAAGGTTTTCTAGATTTACAGGAATGCAGAGGTAAAGGAGTTAGGTGAGGGGATAAAAATAAACTAAGTATAGGATGTGGGACACAAGACATGAGATAAAACTTGATAAAAAGACTTAAGTAAGAGGAAAGGATGTGTTGTGGGTTATCTCGGTAAAAGGACTAAGTAAGAGGAAATGATTCGATGTGGGTCATGCAATATAGAAGGAGGTGACATGAGACAAAACTTGGTAAAAATATTAAGTAAGAGGAAAGGATGTGATGTGGGTCATGCGAGATAGGAGTAGGTGACATGAGATAAAAATCAGTAAAAATATTAAGTAAGAGGAAAGGATGCAATGCAGGTGATCCAGATGGATATCGATGGCCACCCACCTTTTCCAACTGGCTCAAAACAATTTTCTAACAATTTTGGCAATTTACTATTTTTAGTAGTTTTAACTTTCAGGGCCATTTTGAGGCCCTAAATGAAGGTTTTCTGGGATGGAGCTCCTCAATGATATCCAAAGGAATATTGATCCCCCAAAATCAATCTCCTCGATGATACCTTTCCAATGGGCTATCACATGCCTAAAACGAAGATCGTATGCAAAAGTTATGACCCCGGGAAGTTGATGTACTAATTTACCCAAACGGGGCCCACATGACTTTTGGCGCTTCATCTCCTAGGGTTAGGTTTTTGGATGTATAGGGTTTTTGGAATTATTTCTTATTGTAAAAAGGCCTTCATAGCTTCATTGTAATCTTCTTCTTGTGAATGTGCGTTTCCATCACATCTCTTCTCAGAGATAAGCCGCCACCATCCTAGCAAGCTTGTTTCCGCTGCATTTTACAGTTTCAGCTTATTTCGTTATTGAATAGAAAACCAGTTTTACTATATCTCTGTTATTTTGTGTTAAGAACCTGTTAATAATCTGTATTCATTTCGTTCTGCTCATAAAATCCGGATCAACGGGTCATGTAGGATAGGAGTAGGTGATATGAGATGAAACTCAATAAAATGATTAAGTAAGAGGAAAGGATGTTATGCGGGTCATGTGGGATAGAAGCAGATTTGTCTCCCATAATGAATTCAAAAATCGACTACGTATAGGACTTATTAAAGACATGTTATAAAACCTAGTAAAATGACTAAGTCATGAAGGGTGTAATTTTCTTAACAGAAGATAGAGGTGCAAATTGAAGGTTGCAAGATTGTAGGTGAAGGACACAAATTATGGGGAATTGCAAGTGACAAGGGGAATTGAAAGTCTAGAACATGTTGGACTTCCATAAGGAATAAAAATGATTAAGTGTAAAATGAGTAAAACGTGGTAAAACGTGGTAATTCATGAAAAATGACTAATTGTTGGGGAGGTAAGTAGTAGGGTTACGTGAAAGTAAGGAAATGGAAATGAAATATGAAGTGTAGAAAATGGAAGTAGAAAAAGTAAATTGGTAAATGGAAAATAATAATGAAAATGAATAAGTGGAAATGGAAAATGGAATAAATTATGAAAATGAACATGGAAATGGAAATCGGATAAGTATGGAAATGGTTAAATGTGGAAATGGTTAAGTATGGAAATGTTGAAGTATGGAAATGGTGTGGAGGATTAGAAAAATGTCTAAGTATGAAGAGTAGTGAGGAAGGAAAGTAGAGTGGAAAGAAGGAAAAATGGCAAAGTATAGAGTGTGGAGAGTGGAGAATAAGGAAAATGGAAAAATGGCTAAGTATGGGGCAACAATATGTGGGAGAAAACTGGCATATCTTGGGCATATGCGCTCTATTTTGGATTCTGTAAAGTGCTGAACAGAGTTGATACATAGGGATATTTAGTGAGAATATAGATATAAGAACTTTCCTTGCTTTAATATTTGTTTTTTTTTCTTTCTCTTTTGTTTCAAAGAGGAACCATCTCCATTGGCCTTTTATTATGAATAATTGGAGAACTGAAGCTTATTGGAAACTTTTTTGGTCTTCATCATCAAAGATTGAATATTCCTTAGAAATTTTCAATTTTTACCAAAAAACAAAATTGGTCTCTATTTGATGGGTGAAAACACATGAACATTTGGCTCCAACTGTGGGACAATATTCCCCTATGGGTTGCTGAGAATTCAAAATACTAGTCCAGTTTCCTTCTCCATTGGGATATGGAGTCATCTTCAAACATTATTTCCATCTAACAAATGATTTATTATGAAAAAAATTGACTTAATAGACACACGATGTACAAACGAGATCTACCTACCCTAACCTACTTGGAGGAAAGGGACAATTTTCAAGTGTAAGTATATTTCCAATGGAATCAGTCAAGCATCTAATTGATATGTGGAATGAACTATGGGATTGGGGAACATATCGAGGATACTATCAAGGAGTCAAGAGCATTCCCAAAGTGTAATAAAATAAAACTTCGCCAAATGTGCCCAAAATATGATTGCATTTCTTGGTCAACAATGCTTTGGAACTATTGGCGCGCAGTGGGAAGACTCAGGGTTCAACATAAATTTACCAAAAAATCCCTCAAATATCGGCCCTTTCAACATCACCCACTAGCAGGTGAAGTCTCACCCAAGGTATCTATGGGAACTACAGGAACTATATTTACACAATGATGAAGGGATGGGAGGTAGTTCTTGCAACCATTATACCTAGCATTTGTTCAAAATTCCTTATATAATGTGCACATAAACATAATAGCATGCAACATGTTCATAATAACAGAACATATATCATATGTGTGCAATAAACATAACATCAAACACATCATAACACATAGACAACATGATTAATGTGGTTCACTCAAGATGGGATACGTCCACAGCGGTCGGCTTCTTATTATATTATTCAGATCATCTGTTAAAAAATATGTGCATTGCACTCATACATTATGTCTCATACAAAATTCCCTTTTCATTATCATATTCACCTACTCGCTATCTATCTCCATATCCCACTATCTCTCTATCTCTCTCGTGCTCTCTCTCTCTCTTTTATCATACTTTTCACACCTTTTTTCTCTCCTCACTAACCCAAAACTCTTACATATTTATACAATTACAATCAGGCTTATCCCATATAGATGGACCCAAAATGCCTAATGGCTTCCAACGGTCTTCCTTCTTTTGGGCGCGCCAATCCTGAAAGTACACCAACTATCTTTCCTTCTTTTGTGCACGTTGATGTCGCTCTGTTTTTCCAATATGATCCTGCTTAGTTCCCTAAACTGGTCCAAAATTCATATCCCAATAGACCCCCAACACTCACTTGTGGCTCATTTTGAGCCACTCAATCCTTTTGTTGTGCTTTTTGGAACGTCACAATGAACTTATGAAAAATTCCCTTCATGGTTGTGACCTTCTCCTTTGCATGTGCTTCTTGCACCAAAATACTCTTTGTTGTATGCGCAGTAATGGGGGTCTTCAATTTCTATGCACTATCGTGCATTTCTTACTTTGCTATGCCTTGTGAAACCACAAGTTCCTTTTTCACCCGAAATGCTTCCTCTTGCAGCAGCTCAATCTTCTGCGCAAGAGTGTGTTGTTCAAATCTTATCTAGTTTATCTCAAGGTACATCTTCCTATTCTCAACTATTGTAGCCATATTTTCTATTTATGGCAGAGTGCTTATTGTTTATTCGAACTTCTATGCCTTCTCCTATATAGTATGTAACCTTTGTTCTATTGCTTGTAACTTTGCATCATCCAATAATTGATTCCACACTTGTCTACTCTCTTCATACAACTTTTTGTATTTCTCATCCAAAATCCTAATACTCTCCATGGCCAGCATGACTATCTTCTCTTGTTTCTCCCTTTATTTTGGTGGGGTACTCGACGTTGTGCGAGCTTCTAAATCAACTATCTTTGCATGGAAGCTCTGAATGGATTTTCTTATCTTTGTCAATTATTCTTCTAAGGGAGTGTATACTTCCATTGGTACCCATGGGATTTTTTTGTATACCCCCTACACTGCTTGTTGTAACATTTTTTTTCTTTGCGCAACACCGTCTCGTTCTAGCATGAGTTTGCTATAGTCTATGTGTAGTGCTTCCTTGTCTGCAATCACTTTGACCAACTCCATAGAAGTCGATTTTTCATGCAACTATATCTCTTGTGTGACACTTGTCTGTAAGATTTGTAGCACATTCATTGGTAACTATGACAACACTAATTCAATATGACGTAATGCTTGTGTGTGCTCCTGCATTTCTATCGTGTGGAACTTTATGGCCCCTCCTGATATCTTCATGATTTGACACTCTACTTATGTTGATGATGGTTGTGAATTTGTTGTCTTTTTTGTTCTCTGTGTTTTTTCTTCTTCTATCAATCGTGCTAGTGCTATCCTAGTTGATTCTAAAATATAGTGCAGTGTATCTATCTACATCTTCACATTCTTGTACATTTCCTCATGTTTATGGGCAGCTCACTAAATTGATTCTTCAGTAACTTCTTCCACCTTATATCCAATCTTCTCCAAGTCATATTCAGTTAAGGAAAGGATAGATATTTCCTTTCATTCTTTCCTCTTCTTTTGTTTATTTGTTATTCTCTCCTTAGGATTCTCTTTTCTCTTCTCTCTAGTGTGTGGTGTTGTTTACTAAGTGTCACTTGCATGATTCCCTTGTTCTTCAAGTTCTTGTTATTCTTATTGATCCTTCTCTTGGTGTTTTGTCTCCTTCTACATTTTTTCTGGCACTGGGTTTTTCCACTCTGCTTCTCAGTCACTTACAATCAGAATGACATTTTGTTCTATCAATCTCTAGCTGTTTGGAAACCATTGTTGATCTAGATCCCTTTTTGCTTGGATGTACATGTGGTGTGACCCTACTTTGAATCATGTGACTTATTTGTATGCTTCAATTGTTTGAGGTAGGATGCATGGTGTGTCCTCAATACACTATCGGATTGTCTCCTTATAAACGTAGAAAATGACATTGTTGTCCATTTGTTTATATTTGTGCGTAGTATGCCAAAAGGAAACATACCTCGCTTCCAAGCATGGTTGTTTTATACCTTCTTGAAACTGAGTTTCTTTAGGCTCCCTCAAAGAAAATAATGCAATCAAAATCAGTAACCATGCATAGTGGAACTCAATACCTTTATCGTGTGCTTTCCTACAGTCAGTTAAAAATCATCTCACCAAATATGTCGCCCAATTCATCAGCACTCCTGCTACATACTTTTATGTTGTTTCTATTACTCATGCTAGCACCTGGTCTCTACGAAATTTCTTGTTTAACTTGCAATCCAACACTTGTGTCACAAATCTAACAGTATCGTCATTAATGCCCGTGACATCCAATATGCGTGCTCCTATGTGTGTGCCATATTTTTCCTTCATCATTTCCACTAATGCTTTCTCTTGACTCTTATCTGTAAAAAATGGTAGTGGGTATTGCCCTACTAATGGAAATCATGTAACTTGCATGATAATAAGGGTGTCGATTGACATTGGCCTATCCAACTAGAGGAAAAATCCATGGATGCACCACAATAGTAACTTGACGCAGATGTTAATTTTCTCACTTCTGCAAAAGTGTGGAATCTCCAATTGGTTCAGTATGCTTTTTTGTTACAGTATGTTTCCCACTCTTGCAGCTCGATTGTGATTGTGAGTGAGTCTATGTTGAGTCTTGTGTCTAGATATTTTTGTGATGCTAACTCTGAAAATGACTTCAATTCTACAATATCGGGAGTATGAAAATCATAGAATTCTTATTGCACCTAACATTTCTCCATGAATGTTGACCCCAGGTGGAATCATCAGTAAAAACGAGGTCATACTTCATCTCCTTGGGTACTCTAACTGGATTTTATGTTGGCTTCCTGGGAAGAACATATTCTCTTAGAAAGTTTAATGTATTTGATGCCTATGCTCTCGGGGTTTCTTCTTGTAATGGTATTGATGCCTTATAATTCTGTGGTTTTTTCATCTGTGATACATATGCTCTTGTCTTTGGTGGCACCATGAATTTCTGCAATTCAGCTCTGTCTGCAAGTCACTCAACTCACTATTCTCTTCAAATGTTCAAACAATTAGGGTTGCTTCTCATCTTTCCTCATATGCTTTTATAGGTTTTTTCGAGTTGGTTCATTCCTCTTCACACCAAAATTCGCATTCCAATATTATTTATTCACATTCAATTCTGATCCAAATTATTTATTAATTTCATATTTTCTGGTGGATCGTGGTCTGTATTTTCCAACCTATCAAAATATTGTCTTCATTTTTCAAATATGAAAACGTGTCTTCGCCATCTCTCCATCATGTTTTCTCTTTAATTTTTTTCCCATCATCTCCCTAGATATTTATGTTGGCTCTTTTTATGCACAATTCAATTCTCCTTTCTGCGCACAATTTAGTTCACCTTCCTGCACATAATTCAATTCTCCTTCCTGCATGCCTTCCTCTTTATTTTTCATTTCCTCAACATTTTCTTGTTCATCTCTTTTTATATTAATTTGACTCTTTGAACAATGATCGATTCAGAATTTCAATCCTCTTATCTCTTAAAACCTTTTTTTTTGTTTTTTAGTACAATGCAAATACTATAGTACATGTACTTTGCACTCATGCTAGTGTGTGGAAGGATGGATGTCCCTATACAGTTTCATCTGAATACTGGTGACCAGTGCTTCCATGATTTCCCCATTAAATTTATCCAACTGAACAAAACCTTCCTCTATCACAAATCTTATCATATATTGACCCAACCAGTGCATTTGGAACTTTCCAGGGTGCTGCAAAAATTTGTTGTCATAGAGAAAAACTAGGTCTCCCATCCAGAACTTCTTTTGTTTAATATGTATGGCATGTCATGCCTTTTCATGCACTTTATTAACCTTATGATGAAATACTGCAATGAAGCAATCTTCCTCCTGTTCCACTGGCTCGAATAGTCTTTTCTCTACTGCGCCATAATCCGTGAGCTTTGTCATTGCAGTGATGTACAGCCTCGGCACAATAAACTCCATGGGAATAACTGCATACTGGTTGTATACTAATCAAAATGATGTTTGGTCAACTTCTTACATGTGGTCTGATATTCCCATGGTACTACAGGAATACTCAAGTCCCATTCATCTCGATTTACCATACATATCTGTATCAGTGCATGCTCTAGGATGTTGTTAAATACTTCCACTATTTCGTTCACCTGAGGGTAATAAGGTGTGCTCTTGTGGTGATAAATATGAAATTATTTTGTCAAATCGGAAATTATTTTATTCAAAAAATGGGTCCCCTGATCACTCATAAGGATTCTCAGACATCCAAACCTTGTAACAACATTATCAAATAGAAATTGCACAGTATTTTCCGAGCTACAATCTCTGAAAGGTTATGCTTCATCCCATTGAGTCAAGTAATATTTTGTAGTGATTATATATATTTCTCCTGAGATTTTTTTTGTTGTCTTGATCCGTCCAATGAAATCAACTTCCCATTTATGAAAAGCCTGCAACATAACTTGTGGTAATAAAGGCATCTCATCTCTTCTGGATGAATTCCCAACTCGCTGACAAACATCACAAGTTCGATAGAACTCCTTAGCATCCTTATGAAGGGCGGGCCACCAATTTCCTGTACATAAAATAATTTGAGCCATCGCTTTCCCTACATAGTGGCCTCCCACAATTCCTTCATGTGCCTCTAAAAATATTATAGGCCTCTCATGCTCCAATACACACCGTTGAAGAATACCAACTATGTCTAACTTATACAAATTCCCCGCTATGAGCTGATAATTTGTTACCTTTAATACTAATTGTTTCTTCTACGCAATTTTAAATTCAGGTGGGGCTATTCCTATGCTCAATAACTAGATAATATCTGCAAATTAATCATAGACCATATTTACTACAAACAAGTGCATATCTAGTATATTATCATCCACATTTCTTGCATCGTCCCCTATTCATATGAGCTACAAATGGTTAGGTCTTGTATTTAATTTTCCTGGTTTCACAATCACTTCAAAATCATACTCCTAAAATAATAGCAAGCATCTGCATATCTTTCCCCCAAAAAATTTGATTATTGACTAAATATCTCAGTGCAAAATGATTTGTGTACATCTTAAAGTGTGATCCCAAAAGATAATGCCTAAACTTGTGTAGTGCATACAACATTGAAAATCCTTCACTCTCTATAACAGTGTAATTATGTTTAGTAGTCGACATCTTTCTGCTGGAAAATGCAATGGAATGATCCAAACCTCCTTCCCCTGACTAAGCTAGAATTGCACCTAACAATATAGATGATGCATCTATGTGGACATGGAATTCCTTCTTCCAATCTGGAAATACTAAAATTGGCATAGTTACATCTTTCTACTTCAAGGTATCCAAAATTTGTTGGCATTCCTTGTTCCAATGAAACTTTACCTCCTTCTTCAACAAATATTCCATCGGGGTTATGATATGTGCATATCCCCTAATAAAATTTCTGTAGTACCCCGCATGACCCAATGTTGCTCATAGTTTTCGAACTAAAGTAGGTGGTGGAAAATCAACAATAATCTTCGCAAGTTCAACCAAAAGTCCTTGTTTACATACTACATGACCCAAAAAAATACCAAGTGGTGTGCAAAAAATACCCTTCTTCAAGTTCAAGGAAATATGGAAATGTTTACATCTATCCAACATCAAGCGCATAATTTCAATATGGTCCTTCAACAAACTGAAGATTTTCCAATCATCCAAATAGACTTCTAGGAATTTATGAATAAATTCTTTAAAAGCCACAACAAAAACTTAGGAAAATATTGTTAGTACATTTTTAATCCAAAAGGTGTGACTATATACTAGTAACATCCTCATTTCGTAGCAAATGTTTTCTTATGCCTATCCTCCTACATAATATTAATCTCGTGATACCCAAAGAATAAATCAATAAATGAGTAAGTTTCATGTCCTCCTACATTCTCCAAAACTTCATCTATAAACGGGGTAGGAAACAGTTCGTGTAAGAAAGCATCGTTCAATTTCCGTAGATCCATGCAAATTCTAATTCCACCTGTTTTCTTGTCTTGGACCACCATCAGATTGATCCATTATGACTCTATGATGGGTTCAATAATCCCATCTTCCAACATCCTATATATTTCTTCTTTCACTTTTTTATTATATACTAGGTTCAATTGGTATGGTCTCTACTTCATTGACTTGGAATTTGGCTTCAAAGGGATCCTCATCTTCCCTAGCTCCCAAGCAATCCCTTTCATTTTTGAAAAATGTAGTTGGTAACATGTCTTGGTATTCACATAGTAATTCAACAACATTCTCGACAGATTATCATTCAATTAATCTCCAATGTGTGTGAACTTGGGGTTATCCTTCATACCAATATTCACGTTGTTTGTTTTCAATGGCTTTTCATATTCAAAAAATTCAAGCTCGGGACCTTCTACTATGTACTCTCCTTTGGTTTCTGGCACTTGCAAATTTCTCAGGTCATCGTCCTCCTTCTCTTCTCTAGCAATGTTATAGCATTCCAAAACCTCTTGAACAGTCATAGAAGATATGGGTGCACTACATAAGGGTACTGGTCCTGTCAAGTCTTCTAATGTAAAGATCTTGTTTTTGATAATATGCAGAGATATGTCAACTGAAGGAGCATCATATTCAAAATTGAAAGTTACCTTGAAGTTGTGAGTCAAATCTTCCTAGTATGTTTTTCCCCTGCGTACTTTCGGTTCTATATACCACTTCTTGGGGATCGCATATAGAGTGTGTACAAACAAATGAGTCCATTCCTACTTAGGTACTGAGCTCCATGTCACGATGCACCGTGTAAGATGATCTGTAGGACAACTCAAACCAATATACTTTTGTGCAGTATATTCAGTTTCTATTCTGAACCTAACCTATAGTAGCATTCTGCATTTCTACCAATTACATATTTTATCCTTATTCACATCCCACCACCTTGCAGGGGTTTCCTTCAGTGCAAAAACTAAAGCTAGCAATATTTGTTGTTCTGATATCTACAAATTAAATTCTTTTACAAAATAATCTATATATTTCAGTCCATCATACTTCGAGGAATCACATACCATAGCTCCAATCCAACACAATGTGTGAGTAATATGAGCACATCTTCTTATATATACTTCATGTAACCTTTATTTCCAATGTTCCAGGGCTTCTTCTGAATCCGACTTGCAAGAAATGATACGTTGCCAACTAAGTACACCCTCATTAGTAGGATTAATATAGTCATTCATCCATGCGATCACATTGTAAAGGTTGTCGAGTTCTTTTCCCCTTGTCAATTATGTATATTTTAACCTTTTACAATATTTACTACAAACATATTTTCAGTAAAAGAACATAAAAGTTACAATTTCAAATACAAACATTACACGGATATTTTTCCTTTGGAAACCCAAACCAGGAAAACCCTCATATTTTATATCCATTCATTGTGATACATTGTTTACAATAAAATATACATATAGGATCCAGTGGCATCCAAAACCCTAACCCAATGACCTAGATTAGTCAAAAACTCTAATTCGTTAACCATAAATAAAAAACCATTTGAAAAAACCATGTGCCGAAAAATTGCCCAACAATGGACATGAAAATCAAGGCAACATGAAAAATGAGGAAAAAATGCAACATGTTTCCCCTACTTGTGCAAAGAATATAACACACACCCAACAGGTTCCACATATCGTCTTCCTTCTGCGGGATCCAATGGCACAGTAACTCTCAAGTCTCCTACTTCAAAGATCATTTGTCTCTTTTTCAGATCAATAATGGTCTGGTTGTCAAAAGACCAATCGAGTCCAACTAACGTTGGGTAAGGTTTACTACCATACACTATCTCGATTGCTTCAAAATATGACGTGATACACACTCCATTGATATTAGCATTCACCCCTGTTAGTATTCCAATCAGAACAATCTTGTGGTAATTTGCTAGCCTCAACTAAATAGGTGACTAGATCAACTTTAGTTTTCCCATCATCTCCCATGCCTACTTTGGAAGTACATTTACGTTGGATCCAAGATCCAAGATGATATTATCCATATCATAGTCTCCTATCTACACATTAAGTCGGAATTCCCATTCATCCTTTTCTTGCATAGTACATGGTTAACTATTGGTTGTGCAACATGTGCTTCTTTTTTTTATGCGTGTTGGTCGATCATCTCGTGCAGAACATTTAATGAAATTTCATCCTTTAATAGTTCTAAACAACTCTTTAAGAAACTCTTCATATTACTTTCCTTCTCAATTGGCCTTTTTGTAATCGAGTGATCATGTGCTAGAGGCATGTCATACATAGGTGGTGTAGTTGATGTTCCCCATTCTATATCTAACAGATTCTTCTTTTCTTGCTTATATGTATATCTCTGTTTATGAGGGTCAAACATTGGAGGAGGTTTTATTGCTTTCCTGACCCACTATTTGTTCTAATTTCCTTGTTCTATCACATCAACTCTTGTTCTTTCTCCTCTGTGCGTAATTTTTTCTACCCTTAGTCGATCATCGCGCTCTTCCATTGATATCATCTGCACATTTTGGTTCCTTTTTTCCTGCGACTTCATGATTAGTTGTGTAAATTATCATATCACATGATCCATCTATCTATAGTATGTGCATGTCATGCAAGGGTTCTGACAATACTCACACCAAATTCTCAAGGTGGTTATAGTGATAGCAGATAATCATTCCTCTTCTTCTATTGAATCCTCCTCTTCCTCGACCTCTGAATCCTCCTCTTCCTCCTTGATTATATCCCCTCGTAGTATTATATTGTGGTATCCCTCCTTCCAGTCTATCTTCCCCTTGAAGTATGTATCCATATGAGGTGTGTTCTGTCATTAGATCAACTACGCGACAATTATGTTTGTCATGTCCCACAGACTTACAAAAATTACAAAACAAGCTTCTAGCATTGCTCTAATACTTCTGCTTCAAAGGATAGGTATTAGGGTGATGACCCATCATTCTGCATATCTCACACCATACCCCACATCCTATGGCCAATGGATTTGGGGATCCTATAGCCAAATAATCTACAAAGTCTGGACATTCATTCTTATTATGGCCTTCCTTTCTACATGTAACACACCAGAATTCTTTGTGTTTTCCTTCTCTTTAGCAAGTGCCTGCAACTGGATTGTCAATGCTGCTAATTGAGACTGAACTTGAGCCATCCCTACATTATTCTCTCTTCTAGGGTATGCTTCCATCTTCATGTAAACCTCTGTTTCTTCTTACTATGACGTAATATTTTTTTGCATCAATGGATAATGTATATGTGGTAACAATCCCGCAATGAACGATTCCCTATGTTGCTCATATGGAATCTGGAAGGTCAATTGATCCATTAATATCTTGAAGCTCTTCTCAAAATCTCGTACTAATTCATTAGGCAATTTCTTGATCTCTTTTAGTTATGTGATACATTGCAACTCATAATTTAGTCTTTGGAACTTTTTTAACAGGGCTTGTCTGATGTCTACCAATGTTCTATCTTGTCCCGTAGGTGCAGTGGAGTGATATTTAATATATTAGAGTAATGCATGATGTTTGAATGTTGTCACTAACTACATAATTTTTGTATCATCATCCTAGACCTACTTCACATTCCATATTGATTCACAGAAAAATAAGTGTTGTTTCAGATATTTTTTCCTTGCTCCATGGAAGACATGCATTCTCAAAGCGGGGTCTACCCCCGCCATTGTGTACTACGCAATATTTTTCCTTGGTGTCGCTAAATGAATATGGGTTGTCACACTACTTCCACTACTCTGACTTTATTTATTGTTATCCTTGCTTCCTTCACTAACTACAAGTGTTCACGATAAAGCTTCAGTTCTTACCTCATACCTCATAAACACACACAGAGTCGTGGGTTTGATGCAGAGTCTGGCGTGAGTGGGGATACTATGATATAATGGATCTCCTTCTAGAAGAATGAGCTGATGGTCCTTTTCATTCTCTTTACTTTTTTTTTTTATATTCCTTCAATCTGGAGCACTACACCAGTGTCTCTTTCCTCAAACTCACTATGCTACCCTTCTCTATTAGCCACAGTCCTTTTCCTACTGTACTGAAATATTTTTCCACTGTGCAACACTCCAATTCTTCTTTCATCGCACCTTCTTCTTTTCCCAATATTATCATCTCATCCATTCCTTATTTATCATTTCCTACATCCCTCTCCTTCATACTCTCATACCATCCCTTGGTCATCCCCAGCCCCCCCTACATGCACAAAGGTGACTAGCTACTAGGGTGATTAGATTCCAACTTCATAACCCCCTTATCACACAACAACATCTTCACCCAAGTTAAATTTTATTTCAAATATCTTCCATGGGGAACTTTAAAGAAATCTCTCTCAGCAACACTATATGACTAGGTACACTCTATAGAAAACTCAGTAATATACCCCCCCAATACACTATCCAGTCAGAAATCAATTGCACACAAGATCTAATTACTTACGGTATTAACTTGATGGATAAACTCTGGGTTCCAAATCCTTGTAACAATAGTGCATAATTTTTCATTATTTTCAGCTAACCTATGTAACCACTCAACCAAAACTATCGAGAAATTAGAAAAGAAAATCTCATGTAAATTTGTAAATACATACCTCTGTAACCACTGCTCAGAGCTAATCCATGGGTTTTTATTCCCATATCTAGAAAAAGCATGCTCCTTTGTCTCTAACCACCTTCCTATATCCTCCTTAGTCGACCTCGACATTCCCTTCAGTCACAGATCCCGGTGCTGTCAAACAGAACCATTTGTTTGTGCGTAGTGGGAAGACCCTAGGTTCAACACAAATTTACCAACAAAACCCTCAGATACTAGCCCTTTTGGAATCACCCATATGTAGGTGAAGTCTCACCTGAGCTATCTATGGGAACTGTAGGAACCGGATTTACGCAATGATGAAGGGATGGGAGGCAGTTCTTGCAATCATTCTACATAGCATTTGTTCAGGATTCCTTGTACAATGTGCGTAAAAACATAATAACATGTAATATATTCATAATAATAGAACATATATCATATGCGTGCAATAAACAAAACATCAAACACATCATAACACATATACACAATGATTAACGTGGTTGACCCAATATGGGATACGCCCATAACAGTCGAATTCTTATTATATTATTCAGATCATCCATTAAAAAATATGTGCACTGCACTCATACAAAATGTCTTTGTCGTTCTCCTATTTTCCTACTCGTTATCTATCTCCATATCCCACTATCTCTCCATCGCTCTCTCACACATTTTTCATACATTTCACACCTTTTTGTCTCCTCACTATCCCAAAACCCTTACATATTTATACAATTCCAATGGGGCTTAGCACATATTGATGGATGCTAAATTCCTAACGGATTCCAGTAGTCTTCCTTATTTTGCATGGGCCAATCCTAAAAGTGCGCCAACTGTCTTTCCTTATTTTTCACACATTGATGTTACTCTGTTTATGCAATATGCTACTACACAGTTCCCAAAACTGGTCTGAAATTCATGACCCAACATGAACCATGATTCAATAAATCAACTCTCAGTTTCTCATGAGTGTTGTAATCTTTGGTTGGATAAGAAGTTTTCCATTTTAAAATATTTCCATCTTTATTTTTATCCCAACCACATCCAATATTCTTTATTCATTGGTAATGTCCTGAAAGCATTCTTCCTTTATACAATGGCAATATTACCCATCATTTTTATCAAGATTAATTTCTTCCATTAATTCTTCTTATTGCCAATGTTCTTGTGACTTTTCATCATCATGATGCAGCCATTGTAAACCTATTGCAATGCTTTCCACATGAGCATGTTGGCTGAAATCTTGTTGTGCATTTGGTGGAGACTCCTTAATTTCATTTTCAAACTTGCTACTCAAAATATCTTCATATGGAGTATATGAGAAACTGAAATATTGCACTTGAAAATTGGAACAATCGTTTTCAGTTTTAGCGATATGAATTTATTCAAAAAAATATTCTGATCTTTTATTAGATTTTTCTTTCAAATCACTCACTTCATTGTCTTGTGTCCATATTGGAGAGGGTGGGTGGACAACAACATTGAAAACACCAAAAAGGGTATATGGGTGTACTCTTGGGATGTACTTTTCAGCAAATGAAGTTTCCAACACATCCCAATTGGTAATGGTCCCAGGAAGCAATGAAAATAATCATTCTTGATAATTCCCATGCATAGTTTGTGCAAATAATTGAAATGTAGTATTGTCTTCAAATATATTTTAAAAATCACATGTACTTTTGAATTTAAACAAATGTTTCTCTACATCCAATGAAGTATTCCCAAAGAATGTGGGAAATTTTCAATTGAAATGTCTCACATTTGATAATCTACTTCTTGCAAAGTTAAAGGGATTCTATCCAGCCACTTCGTTCTTTGGGTACCTCTCCTTTTTATTATGTACTGAAAATCCATTTATGGGATTGGTGGAGAAGGAAAAGGAGCATCACAACATGAATGAAATTATTTGGTGGAGTCACCATGAGGATTTTCTTGAGATTCATAAATATTTCCATTGGAGATTCTAGGACATTCAAGATTTCTTTCAATGGAGTCACCTAGGATTTCATCCTCCTAAATATTTGATGGTTCTTGGATCTGAAAAGATTATGATATTTTATTTGTTCCCAAATATCCAGGAACATTATATTTTAGGTCATTCAAATATATATGAATAATCTTTTTATAACACCTGTGCATCTAGAACAAGTAGCAATCTAGTTAAATATCCTTTATGAAACTTTGAACCATTGAGACTATGGTTCCTCAATCAAATCTGAAACAAAGCCTCAGATGCCTTGAAAATAAATTATCTCCAGTGGAGTTGCCAAAAATGTTGATCTTAAAGAGTATTTTATGGTATTTGAGTCAACCTCACGAGGATAAAATCCCACTGCATTTTTTAAGAGGTGGTACTCCTCTAATTGTATGAAATATGAAATTGATGTTCCTAGCCTAGAATGTTAAATGGGAGAATGCTAAACAGAAATCCCTAAATTCTTTGTTGCTTTAATTTCTATATAAAAAAAATCTTGATAAACAGATTTCTCCTTGAGTGCAACATTTTCTTTGAAATGGACCAAAAAAATTCTTAATAGTAAAAAGATAAAGAAAGGCTTCAATACCAAAATAAATATATTATCATCTTTATTATAACATCCCTTTGAAACATCTGCAAACATAATATACAACCATATTTTCTCATAATAAAAAGAGGAGTGAAGTGGGGTCGATCACTTCAGAGAACTTTAAATGAATATTGAATTTAAAACTAAAAATGGTATGATGAGCACACTCCAAAAATATCATACTGAATAATCTCAAATTCTAAGAAATCATTAAATTTATGCCCCAAAATAGTTATCTGGGGAGTTTGATAAAATAAAGATATTTCACGTTACAAAGCATTTAAGTAAACAGATTGACTAATGCTCAGAAATAAATCCTTCCAAACACAAGAACTAATCCTCCATGAATCAATTAAACAAACCCAGTTTACATTATCAATCATATATATGGATATAAAATGTACTCCTATTGATCTTTTAATAAGATGCGTGGAAGAATAAAATAAAAACACACAAAAACTAGGCCTTATACTCAGTCTCAAACATACAAACACAAAGCCTTGAGAGAAATTGTATAGCAGAAGAAGAAGCAAGAAAATGGAAATTTGTGTTTGTATATGAGAAAGGCGATTGTGTGTTGAAGGCTGAAAAATGTTATTCTGGTGATCTAACATTTATTTGATGGTGCTCTCCTCCTTTTAAATATTCTCTCAATGCTTCTTTGAAAATTCTTTTCCCTAGCAATTAGTGTTTATGTTATTTTAGAAGTTTACCATGTGCTTCTTCTTTTTGGAATAAAGAGTATATCCTTTAATCAATGTTTGATTAATTTTTTATTAATGAATTAGGTCATTGAAATTTTTGCCTCCAAGTGGGACCCACTTTATCCCTTTATAAAATTTATTTAATAAAATTTTATTTCGAAAATTTGAAGTTGATTGTCTGAAAAACGTCAACTGTATTTTAATTTTTTGAGCATGATAAGTGAATTCTCAAAGATGGAAACCACTATAGAAATAATATTCATTATTATGAATTTCCAATAAGCCATTTTGAGAAAAATTTGGAGGTATGGATCTCAACTTATAGCCTCGAGAATTTGAGGTTCCAAATATATTTCCTAGGAAGCCATGAAAAGAGAGTTTATTGTTATTTTAATTTATAGAACTATTATATCTAAATTAAGCCATTGAAACTCGTCCCATTGTCTTCCTTTTCAAATTTTCTTTCCAATGAGGTATGGATTTCCCAAAATGGATGTCTGGATCAAGAGTTATGAGCTCTAGAAGATGGGGACTCGACCACCATCAATTTGGTTCATGGGAAAATCTTGTCCCTTTATTTGATTTCGCTTGTCTTATTCTCACATGCATTGTGGGGGGTGAATAATTAGTGTTTAAAATGAATACACCTCTCTTATCATTCATGTGTGAAATAAAGGAACTTATGGAAGCCTTAGTGTAGCTATTGTTCCTTAGACAAATTCATGCCTTGGTAATATTTTGGTCACCAAGTCACTGCCTAGTGAATCTATGAATGTCTAAAATGTCATGTCCATATGTCATCTGGGGGTAAGTCCACCTCACTTCCACATGTCACCTAGGGATAGGTCCACATCATTGCCACGCGTACCAATATGGCAGGTCCACAAAAAAGGTGAAGAAACTTAGGATAGGAAATAATATTAAAAATTAAAATGAAGGGTTTGTGGAGTTGTTGGAATGCAGAGGTAAAGGAGGTAGGTGAGGGGATAAAAATTTGTAAAAATGGGAATGGAAAGTGAATTATGGTGAATGTGGGACACAATACATGGGGAGATCAAAATGTGAAAGGGTATTGTGGATGTGTGATACAAGACATGGGGAGATGAAAAATTTGAAAGGGACTTACTCCCGCATCTACAATGTAAAAAATAAAATGAGTATAGGATGAAAGACAAAAGACATGAGATAAATCTTGGTAAAAATACCAAGTAAGAGGAAAGGGTGCAGATTTGTCTCCCACAATGCATTCAAAAATATACTAAGTATAAGACTCAGTAAAGACAGAGTGTAAAACCCAGTAAAATGACTAAGTCATTAAAGGTGCAATTTGGGTAATGTGGAAGATAGAGGTGCAAATTGAGGGTTGCACGATTTCCAGTGCAGGACATGAGACATGGGGAATAAAAATGACTAAGTGTAGAAAGAGTAAAGCATGATAAGTCATGAAAAATGACTAAGTGTTGGGGAGGTAAGTAGTAGGGTTACGTGAAACTAAGGAAATGGAAATGAAATATGAAGTGTAAAATATGGAATAAATTATGAAAATGAACATGGAAATGAATAATGGAAATGAATAATGGAAATGGAAATGGGCTAAGTATGGAAAAGGTTAAATGTGGAAATGGTTAAGTATGGAAATGATGAAGTATGGAAATGGTGTGGAGGATTGGAAAAATGTCTAAGTACAGATAGTAGTGAGGAAGGAGAGTAGAGTGGAAAGAAGGAAAAATGGCTAAGTATAGAGTGTGGAGAGTGGAGAATAAGGAAAATGGAAAAATGGATAAATATGGGGCAACATTATGGGGGAGAAAAATGGCATATCTTGGGCATATGAGCTTTGTTTTGGATTTCGTAAAGTGTTGAACAGAGTTGAGACATAGGGATATTTAGTGAAAAGATAAACATAAGAATTTTACTTCCTTTAATATCTTTTTTTTTTCTTTCTCTTTTGTTTCAAAGAGAAACCATATCTATTAGCATTTTATTATGAAGAACTAGAGAACTGAAGTTGATTGGAAACTTGTTGGGTCTTCATGATCAATGGTTGAATATTCTTTAGAAATTTTCAAGTTTGACCAAAAAAAAGAAATTGGTCCCTATTTGATGGGTAAAAATACATCAACAATACATTAGACGTATCAATTTAAGAATCTCTCTCAATCTTTACTTGTTGGATGGAAAAATAACTTTAGAATTCTTACCAAGTGTGCATCCTTTGCATACACCAATATGTGATTTCATTAAATATGGTAATTCTTGCACAATATATTACAAAAGAGGAATAGATCCTTGGTGAAAGTGACCATTATATTTGTTCCATAGCTTGCATAGATTTCCACTACTATGTACTAAGGCCTTGGTTTTTTTAGCGTCAACAAGGAGCTTATAAATTCTTTCTTCATGCACTCCTTTGGCCAAAAATCAAGGAAGTTATTGGCCTCAACGTGCATTATTAATCATTAAAATCAACTATGCATTTAATATTCGTAATATTTGATACTAAAAGGAGACTCATAGTTAATATAAGAACACAAAGAACATCATGCAAATTGAGAACATTGCTTGAAGTTTTCCTAAAGGATATCATGTTGATTCCAATCATAAGATATGTAGCATCATCACCCAACTCCACTGGTATGCCCACATCTTGTTCTTGAATTTTTTTGAAAATGTTCTTATTCGATGTCATATTCCATGACACTCCATTGTCCACATACCAACCAACACCATAATTACTATTGGTAGAAAGTCATGAAACAAAAGAGAAAGTGGTTTGAATCTTGGATGACATTCATCCACTCTGGTTGAAGTATCTACATTCCCTACAAATTATTTACATTATTTCTTACCCTTTCATTTTCTCTTCTTTATATATTGAATAACAAAATTCCATTTTCTTGTGACACATGCTACATATCACATGACAGTGATCCTTAGTACCATAATATGAAGAATATGTCTCGTCATCCTTACCTTTTGTGGGTATAATTTTATTTCTACCTTTCATCACCTTCCTAATAAGTGTCAGGTCTTAGTCCTTTTCTATTCAACATGACATAGTTTGCCACCTTGTTTCTTCTTAGACTAAGATGTCTGAAATATTATCATAAGTTGGAAGTTTTTACCCAACACAAACACATTGAACAAAGGATTTTGAAATAGGAGAGAAACCATTTATCGCAATAGGAACTAGTTTCTCAACTTTTATCTTCATACCAATTGTAAAGAATTTATCTCCGAGTTTGATGATTTTCATAAGGTAACTCGACATGGTGTCTAAATTACTCATGTGTGTTTGGGTGAGATTCTTCTTCAAGAGAATATTATTGGAAGTATTAGCACTCTACTAAAAGAGTTTTCATTCCATACAACATTTCCTTTCTGAGTATGTAGGTTTTCACAGTTAGTCATAATCCTAGAGAAAATTTTGAATCAAAACTATGTGAGGAGTTTTGAAACGTCCAACGTTTCAAATCCCTTTTGTTCAATGACCACTCTCTCTCCTATATTAACCAATCATTCCACTCATCCAACATACCTAAACCAAAAACCTCACCGTCCTTCTCTCCTCCTCATGATCTCCTCTCGCTTCCTTATATCCAAGGAACCATTGATCACATCATGAAACTCTTGGCTAAGAATAATATCAACATTTTTTTCAAACCCCACAAAACCCTCAAGCAAATTTTTATAACTCCGAAGGACAAATCGGACCCGATGCTTGGCCCAAGAGTTTATCATATTTCATTCTTTTTTGGAAAATATTGCATAGGCAAAACCAGAAGAACCTTTAAATCCTGGATTAAAGAGCATATAGCTGACATTGTCCATAACTGAATCTCTAAATATGTTATCTTCAAACACTCATATAAATTCAAGCACCTGATTCACTTTGACCAAACTGAAATATTATCCCCTACCCTTCATTACTCCTCTCATCCCATTCAGGAAGCCTTTGAAATTGAAAAACATCATGATAAATTTAACTGTGAAGATCGTTATAAAATCAACCATTCCTGGAAACCTATCATTCATCACCTTGGCCATTACACCTCCACGTTTTACACCTCCTACCTCCCTATTGTTTCTATTTATACAAATAGGCTAGTCTCTTTCCAATCCTTTCCTGGCATCTTTCTCCAAATCTATAATTCTTCTACCTTTTACTTTATTCTACCACCCTTATTATTATTAATATTTCGCCCTCTTAACCTTATATCCTTTGAATTTACATTATTAACTCTCTTTTACTCTCTCTTGAATTACTTGATTATTAATCTCCCTTAATTAATTTCTACTCTTCTCTCCTTTTCCTATCCTAACACTACCTTGCTTCAATTACTCAATTAATCTACCTTAATGAACATTTTTAACCTTCTCTTCCATTTTCCACAAATATTTCCTTCCATTATAACCCTCTTTAATTAATTTATTATTTGATTACTAATATCCCTTAATATTCCCTCCTTTACCCTTTCCCAACCTAACTCTACCTCCCCTTAATTATTATCTCTTTCTTTTAACTCCCCTTAATTATTATCTCTTTCTTTTAACTCATTTTTAAGGAATTTTTGCCTTTTCCCCCTATCTCCAACCTTTCCCTAATTTTTTATTTTAATTAAATACTCTATCATAAAAATTTATAATTTATTATTATTTCAATTGAATACTCTAATATATAACTTTTTCTTTTAATTATTCTCATCTTTCATCCAATATATTATTGTTACTAATCCATTTAATACCATTCAATCTGCTCAACGATAATTTCCTTTATTATATTTTTAATGTATTTGAAATCTTTCATCTAATATTTGACCTTATGCCAACACCTAATTCTAGCTGGTTAATGGTAATCTCTATTATTCTATATTTATATACCTCAGCACTCTTTTACAACCTATCAACTTTTCATGTCCATGATGATGGGTGGAGTGTCCACTCGAAACATTGGATGTTTCAAAACTCCATAGACAGTTTTGATCCAAAAGTTTCTCTAGCAACATTTCCTTTTTCTATTTCCCATGATGTGAAGCACATATTTTCCTTGACAAAGTCCAAAATAATTTGTTTCCCCTATCAACCATCTTCCTATACTAATTAATAATTGGTAGGAACTATAAATCTTCTATACAATGTACCCCAAAGATCAATCTCCTCCATAAGAATCTACAACATGCACTTTCAAGGGATGATATTGGAGGCTCTTTCTAATCAATTGCACACTCTAAAACCTAAAATTTAAAAGTTCATTTTCATTGCAGACCCTTGGATCACAACTCAAACCAAAATTGTTCATCCAAAATCAACAACCTTTCATAAGTTAAATTTTCCCTTCACATGAATTAAAAAGTAGTTCGACCTCTCATGTGTCCTCAATGCGTCTTTTTTAGGCATAGATTTCTCTAATCACTAGAACTTGATTGGAATCACACCCACTGGAATCCTCTATTTTCAAGCCTTTCTCATGGGTAGTTGACATCTGCATTCACTGGATGGAACAATTTCAGCAATATAGCTCTAATACCATGTTAGAATTTTCTACTTCATGATAGTAGATCAACACTCGAATATTTTATCCTAGAGCTTAAACGAAAAATGTTAAGAAACACCAATTAAAAATCAAAATTTTGAAAACTAAAAGAATGGGAGTATAAATCAAGGGTGTAGACACTACACATCGTAATTTCAAGCAATTCAACAAGTGATAAGTGTAGATCTAAGAAACACTAAATCTAAAAAATGAAACCAACAACTTATAAATATGCAACAACAATCACATAACTTCTCATCAACATTGAAAGAATAATTCATTAACATTGAAAGAATAATTATGATGAACACTTTTTTTCTAATGCATCCTCCATCTCTTTTTTTTAAAATAAGTGAGGGGTCCATGCATACAAAAATGTCCAAGGAAACAAAAGTGTAAATTCCCAAGTAATGTGCCTCACATGCACCAAGAATAGGTAGACACATGTCAACACACCACCAAGCACACTCCTCTATGTAACTCATCCATTGTTACCCCTTGACATATAGGGGTAACTAGAGGAGATTTTTTTATCCAGGTGGATACTAGTGGCCACCCACATGTTCCACTAATTCAGAATGGTTCCACACCTTAGCAGTTTTTCTACAATTTTTTGGGTCCCAAACTTCAAGGGATTTTTGGAGGCTCTAAATGATGTTTTTTGGACGTGGAAGCACCCAATAAATTCCAACGGCTTGTATTGGGCCATTTGTAATATTTAAATCTAGGCTAGACCTTTCCAACAAGATATAAAGTACCCTAAATGTGTACTTCTAGTTAGTTTGTATGCTTTTCATTTTACAGTGTTTTGTATTACATTCATTAATAGAATTTGAGTTAATTGTATTACTATGTTTCTTGCAATATCTCTATGTGTTTCCTTGTTATATCTTTGCCCTTCATTTCATTCTCAATATAATCCAGATCATTTTTATCCCATGATATTTATCATAGATAGAAATTCAATAGATGAGATCAATGGTTCTCCACAAACACTTGACCAAAGATGTTTCCCACATTTTTCTCAACTCACTCACATTTGATGATTATGGTGCTTGAAATACATGAGGTACATTATTGCATTGCTTCATATTAAGTGTTAATGTCTTAAGTACTTTTCATGAAAGTAGTTATCATTGTTGAGTCCTATAATGGATCATGATGCTCTAAATTTGTGCATTTATCCTTGTTTCAACTTGGTGCTCATTATCATCGTGTAGATAAGTGCTTTCACTACTAGGTTAATTTGTACCACTAGGTGGCATTGGGAGGGGCAGTGTGTGCATATCCAAATCCATACATAACATTCACCATCCTTATTGATTTCCATTGTCCCACTCATGGGTTGGTTTCCATATGTCACACAAAAAGGTTCATTGTTCATAGTCCCACGAGAAGATCCTCACCCCATTAGAATTATAAACTCAAGGTGAATAGAATATAAAAAAGAGAGAGAGAGAAAGAAAAGTAAAGTAAAAAAACTAAAAGAAATAAAATATGAGAAATGAACCCTTTCTATGAGGCCCTCACCTAATTTCCTATGCAATAAAATGCAAATATAAAAAGGGACTAGATCAAATAAAACAAAATTAAAAATCCAGAAAATGTTAAATGAATAAATAAAAAGGAAAAAATAGGGTGGAAAGACATAGTGTCAAGGAAAGGGAAAATAAATGCATAAATGCTCCCTAGTACTTCAAAGGCACTCATGTGGATGAATATCTTAAACAACCTCACATATATTTGCAATGAAACTCGTGAATTTATCCACCAAGCCATGCCATCTATCACTATACATGCTCCTTGATGGGTTTTCTTAGGAACTACTTCTCTTCTTGGGTGTTTACTCATGCACTAAAGTTAATGATGCTCCCACCATACCTAAGCATGGTAAATTGTATGAATTTTATTCATTAGTGTGAGTTTAAAATATGTTTCTTAATGTGATCTACCAGATGGAATTTACATTTGACATGAATCACTTTTAATGTTTCATTGGAATTGTGTACATGCCTTTGGATTGATGACTACTTTGGGTCACTTGTACCTTACTTTGGACAATGTACTTGGAATGGATATGACTTGGATTGAGCCTTTTTCCTTTGGAGGACAGGACTCCACTTACATTATTGATGGAGGTCATTGGGCTAATTTTGAGTTCATTGAACCTTTGGAGAGGAAGTTTCACCTCTTGGATGAAATGTTGCACCCTTTGGATGGAATGTTTCACTTTTGAGCCCATTTACATGTCTTTTCACATGATTCGAGTGATTCATACACTCTTAGGAACCCAGAAGTGCCACATGTGTGTCTTGATCATGAATTTATGGAGGACGACTTGGAATTTGAACATGTTTTACATCATTTTGGGAGCATCATTGGGGTTTTTTTACTCACCCACTCTTGTATTATGGATATTTTGTGTATTTTTACCTTATCCCTAGGTCTTGTAAAGAAAGGTAATTTTATATTTTCTTAGGATAAAATATAGAAATATATTATTATTGTAATGAGGAGGGTGTTAAATCTCTCATATAAATAGAGAATAACTTCTCATTTATGAATCATTGCTAAAACTTCTGTAGAACACTACTTGTATACTATCATGAATATATTCTTGCTATAGATGGATAAATAGAGTGACTTATTGTGGATTATATCTTGTGGATGCCTTACAAAATTTCATGGATGTTCTTGGTTATGGATTTGGGATGAATTTATTTCTTGAGCAAGTGGTCTCTTTAAATATTTATGGATTTTGTTTATGAATGATTGTAATTGCAGTTGTGCTTCTCCGGTGGTGGTGGTCCACTCTCTTTATACTTTCTTGAAAAAGTCCCTTCATAAAATCTCTTGGAATATTACTAGTGGAGTATCTCCCACTTGAACTATCTTGAAGCTTGTAAGGCGCTAGGTGTATTTTCTAGGGTATGTAATGGACAACCCTAAGTGTCACCCTAGTTTCACTTATGTTGGAATTATTTATTGTGTGTTGTCATTGATGGAAACATGACTCAAACATGTACAATAATCAAAGAGAAAGGAAGATCACCTTGGGGCAGAGAAATATCAACTTGGGGAAGAAGCAATTTGTGATCAATATTGATCACGTTAGGATCAACAAATGATCCTATGTTCCTAAATATTAGGAGAGATAGCAGGGAAATTCTACAAAGAATATACACACAAAATCAGAGCATGGAAAGGATGAATAAATCTCATAAGGGAGAGCACATTACAGAAGTGTTATCGGGATTGAAATTCCCACAGTAAACTCCAAAAGAATCAAGGAAGAATCATGTCCATTGATGTATTTCTCAGGACAATCTTGGACCATCAGATCATACAAAAGACAAATCCTACACAGAAGAATCCCTTGTAAAGGATTGAGTTACATCAGACATTCATTCTCAGTTCGGGACAATCTAGGATCGTTAGATCGAGGTGAAGTCAAAGGTTGGGAAGGATTAAATCTCAACTTTCACATCTGAAGCATTACCAATATGGACCATTGTATCAAGTAGTGGACAAAATAACTTCGACACTTTGCCACTTCAACCAACATTGGAGACAAGGTAGGATCACAAAATCCCACCAGTCGTTAGATCAAGGAGGGACTTCAGGTGAATTCTCAACCATCTCATTGAGTTTATTGGAAGGATAGGGTAAGCCACAGTATCCCAGAGGCCCAGAGTAAATGAACTCATGCAGACCGTCGATATAATATCCCTATGGGTGAGATCTCAACCATTGGATCAAGTAGTAAACTCTGACGCTGACCACTCTGAAGAAAATAAGTCTAAATCATGTAGGAATACCTGAAGGACAAAGCCCCAAAGTAACAAACTCCTGTCGACCATCAGATCATAGGAAAAGATGGAAAATCCCACCGATCGTTGATCGAAAAAAAGTGGAAGGATAAGATAAGTGGGGCCAAAGGAACAAAATCCCTGAGTAAACAAAGGTCATCGTATCAAGACAAGGAAAGATTAAATAGTGGAAAAACCTATTAGGCACTTTGGCGATGATCAAAGGTTGATATAAAAGTGTCAAAGTTCCTGAAGCCATGAAGTGAAAAGACATAACTTCCAAATCCTGTCAGTCGTCCGATCTAATAGGAAGATCAAAATAAGTCATGTGACACAATAGTAGGACCATGTAAGCAAGGACACGTGGCCCAATCAAGTTGTGACAAATGTCAAGGTTCGATGTGGCACATAAGGACCTTGAAATTCATGAATAAAGGTGACATGTGGCACACATAATTAGGTTCCACATCATCATGAGTGACATCAGTAATCCGCATCACTTCAGGATTACTAACTTCGTGGATATCCAAGCTTTTGTTATCAGCTAATCATCGAAGGATGGAATCATGAAATAATGATAACTGTTGATCTACTTTATGATCATTCTGAACCATTGATCAAGCATAGTGGAAGAATAGAGTAAGTATGAGGAGATAACCAATAGCAAGAGGTCACTGTCATTTTATGACTTATTCGGTAGGTAAAAATCCATAGAAATTGAACTACTTTATATTTCTAGTAAGCCAGAGTCCCGGAGTCATGGATCGTTGAAGTCTCGTACTGAATGAGATCCATTCATTTCAACTGAAGATTAAGTCATGACTGTCAATTTTTATTTAGCCTCCATATAAGCAAGAATCGTAAATTCAACAATATATTAACTCCACATTGTCAGATCAAGATAAAAAGAGAAAGAATCAACGAATGAGATTGAACTTCCACAATAAAGCCTCATATGTTTCTTCTCTCGGTCACAGGTCAAATACATATGGATGTTATGAATTTTTGTTGGGTTAAGTGCTAACTGGGATAACTCTTGGTTATAGTATGTCGTCACTTGGTGAATAAAAAGTTCCTTCGGGCTAGAGTGTAGAACAAGATTTGTGCCCTACGATATTAGCCACAACATCTGGTCCTAATAGAAAAGAGGGAAATGAATCCAACACTGATCACTAGATAAGGTAAGGATCTTAAATAAGGAAGATCAAATGGAGATTAAACTCGTGGTTTCGATCTTGCGATCACATGAATTTTGGATTGAAGGGAGCGCTTATTAATTAAGACTCGAATTCACAAAAATTTCAGATTTGTAGACTAATGGACCAATACATAGTCATGATTAAAGAAGAGTTAAATCATGAGCATTATGAATAAATAATAAAAAGAAAAAATGATATTATTTAAAGTTTAATAGTATCATTTAAATGAAAGGGTACAATGGTTCATTGTCAAAAGACGCAATGGTTCAAATTCACACCGGTTGGAAGACTATATAAACGAGAAATAATGGTGAGAAGAAAGTGTATATGCGTTCCAAATAAAAAGATCAAAAGCAGAAGCAGATTCCAAGAAGGAAAACTAAAGATACTTGTGCAGTGAGGGTGGAAGGGAGGAGCAAGGAAGGATTCATATCCTTTCTAAGTAAAGTGTAAAAATAAGGGAGTTGGTGCTTCCTAGGGTTGGTGACCTAAAACAAGGGATTTGGTGCTTCCTAGGGTTGGTTCCCTGAAGAAGGGGATTTGTGTCTCCAATATTTGGTGCTCTAAAGAGCATTGGTGTCCTTCACAATCATAGATTATTCTTTATAAACTTTGTAATTCTTGTTAAGCATACTTATATAATTGATTCTTAAATACAATTCCATTGTTGATCTATTATGATGATAAATAGAATAACAAAGTAATAACTAAT
>ML783171.1:308736-321259 GCA_009831015.1 Picea engelmannii | reverse complement strand
GAATAAGGCATATGTAAGAAGACCTAATAGAAGCTTCCACTTCTAGAAGGATCTTCCTCTAGATGCTTCTCTTGATAGACATATTTAGTATAAATAAGGGTCGAGGGTATGAAAACCCTAGCTTGGAGATTATTGTAACAGAGTGATGCTCGAATGGAGGATGCCCCCTCGAAGAGGCCCGTGAACATTGCTTTCTGAATCAAAGTGTTATTTATATTGTTGTTCTTATATCATTTATGTGTTATTGTGGAGATTATGCTGGTTATATTACTGTTATTCTGCCATTTCTAGCATTTTATTTATGTTCTTCATACTTTTTATACCTAGTACATTACAAGTGGTATCAGAGCACTTTCCTTGGCAGAAATTGTGGGAAATTTTTTTCAGGGTAGAGACATATTTCGACGTCTTTAAACCACAGAGATCTGTCATTACGCGCATAAACCCACGGTTGAGGGAGTGGTTCTTAAGCGAACATATGTTGGCCACCCTTGTAACCCTTGTTGGTACCCCTTCGAGTGGTAGTGCATTAGACAACACCTGTGTACAAATCGGCCTAGATTTCTTGAAGCCCTCTTTAGATAAACCGATCGGTCACCTGACTGCTATAGTGCCACTGAGAACAACACTCGGGAAGATACTCTCTAGTACCTGGGTAGTCGAGTAGTATGGCTAAGGGTACTGTCTATCCTCCTTAGTTAGTGCCCTGAGATATTGGGTCGAGTACTATTGTTGGACCCCGCACGTATATTAGAGAGCTATAGCACAGGGAAAACCCTTGTTTGTACAACCCTTGAATACCTAACCCTTGGGGGACAGAAACATAAACAAATTAAAACAGACAAGATTTGTTGTCGTGCAATTATGTTCAAGTTGCCAAATCACTACACTTTTCTTACTGGTTAAGCATTTGGGGAATTCATCACTGTAGTATTCTTTAGACTGGAGTATAACTCCACAGGTGTAAAAAAAATAAAAAAGTCTGGAATATTTTTCACCATTATTTGAGACCTATTCCATTGGATTCATCTCTTCACCCTTATCACATTCATCCATATCATTTTTTGACAAAAACAATTTGACCCCGCCCACCCCTTTTTAGTTCACCCATCCTCATGGCCCATACCCATAGCCAAGACCTGGAATCTTGCTTCAACACCTTACAATCTGGTCTCCTCGAGACCCAAAAAGAAGTGAAACAACTTGGTGCCAATGTTGCCTCCATCGATACAACCATCAATACAACCATGCAGTCCTCAATGGAGGAAGTCAAACAAGAAATGACCACCCATCTTGAATCTATCTTTGCATCACTCTGCACCAAATTGAAGATCCCTACAGATGACCCTTTATTTGACGTACCTCCAAAGACTAAAGGTGAACATTCCTCCCATTCCCATACCTTTCAGCACCATCACTTTCAACGTGACCTACGCCTTCCACGGGTGGATGTGACCAAATATGATGGCTCAAACCCCACTGGTTGGGTAACCTAAATGGAACATTATTTCTCTTTATACGACATTACATATGACTTGGCCAAACTCGGGTATGGTGTTCTCCATCTAGATCAAGAGCGTTGGCAATGGTGGAAATGGAGAAAAACTTCTCATCAAGGGTATATTGCTTGGACCCAATTTGTGACTGAGCTTTATGAATGCTTTGACGCTGACACCAACCATTTGGTCCGTCTGACAAAGTTGAAACAATCAGGAACAATACAAGACTTCATAGTTTCCTTTGAGCGCCTAGCATTTCGAACAGAGGGCATGACTGATGCTTTCTTTCGAGAGTGTTTTATCAGTGGCCTCAAGGATGATATTAGGGCCCATATCCTCATGGCTTGACCTTCAAGTTGGGTGGAGGCTACTAAAAGAGATAAAGAAGCACAACAGGTTGTATCCTCTCAAAAATGAAAACCCTCCTTTATCCCTCGCCCTAAACCCGTAAATCCCACTACTCCCTCTACCCCATTAAAGATCCAAAAATTGACCAGGGTTGAAATGGATGAATGCCAACTCAAAGGCCTTTGTTATAATTGTGATGACAAATACTTCTCGGGCCACAAGTGTAAGGAACAAATATTTTTATGGCCATCTCTGAGGATATTTTAGAAGAGGATGTTGAAGCTCCCCTTGTGTCTAAGTCACCTGAAATCACTAACATAACCCCTCCCTCAGACCCTCCCGAACTGGAACTGATCATTTCCATCAATTCTCTCACTGGCTTCTCAGCTCCCCAAACCCTCAAGTTAATCGGTTACATCAAGCATTGGAAGGTCATCATTCTAGTTGATAGTGGAAGCACCCATAATTTTATTCATTGCCGCATTTCCCAAGAAACTCATTGCTACATCCATGTCGTCAACAATTTCCAATCATGATTGCCAATGGTGGTTCCATGAAATGTGGAGGGCGCTATGAAAATGTGTGTCTCCAAATCGATGACTACCACCTAAAATCCCATATGTTTGCTATCGACATGGGCAGTTGTGACATTGTGTTGGGTGCAGACTGGCTAAGGACTTTGGGTCCCATTCTCATGGATTTTAAGAAATTAACCATGCAATTCAACCAGGAAGGCCACCAATATAAATTCCAAGGCATCACTGCTAATTCACCTGAGGTCATTAGTTCCCATCGCATGGAAAAGCTGCTCAAAAAATGTCATTATGGTGTCATTTCCCAACTCCATGCCATACAAGCAACAGAGACACCCCCGGTGCCGCAAGACCTCCAAGCCCTCCTTTCTAAACATCAAATGGTATTTTCCACTCCCCAAGGACTCCCTCCTTCACGCGGTGTTCATGATCATTCCATTCCCCTTGTACCCGGAAGCCTTCCTCCCAATATCCGTCCATATCTCCACCCCTTTTCACAAAAAATTGAAATTGAGAAAATGGTCCAGGAACTCCTTAATGCAGGTGTTATATGCCCTAGTACGAGCCCTTACTCTTCTCCTATAGTCATGGTCCTGAAGAAAGAAGGTTCTTGGAGAATGTATCTGGACTTTCGTTTCCTCAACAAACTGACCATTAAAGACAAATTTCCCATTTCTGTCATTGATGACCTCCTGGATGAATTGAGTGGCGCCCAATTCTTTACTAAACTTGATCTTTGCTCAGGCTATCACCAGATACGTATGAAAGAGGCAGACATTCCCAAGACATCCTTTCAAACTCATGAGGGCCACTATGAGTTTTTGGTCATGCCCTTTAGCTTGTGTAATGCCCCCTCCAGATTCCAAAGCCTCATGAATCATGTCTTTCGTCCCTTTCTCCACCATTTTGTCTTAGTTTTCTTTGATTATATTATCATCTATAGAAAAACCTGGATAGACCATCTTACCCATGTGGATCAAGTTCTCCATCTACTCTCTCAGCACCAACTTTTTCTAAAATAGTCTAAATGTGCTTTTGGTGCCTCAGAAGTAGAATACTTGGGTCATCTGGTTGGCAAGGATGGAATCAGGGTGGATCTGAAAAAGATTGAAGCTATGCAGAACTGGCCGCACCCAAAGACTCTCAAAATCTTGCATGGATTTCTGGGCTTAACAGGGTATTATCGCAAGTTTGTTAAGAATTATGGAAAGATTGCAGCACCTCTCACTGCTCTCCTCAAAATGAATTCTTTCACTTGGACTCCAGCCACTGCTTAAGCTTTTCAAACCTTGAAGATGGCCATGTGCACCACTCTGGTTCTGGCCCTTTCTGATTTCACAAAGACCTTTGTGTTGGAATGTGATGCCTTGGGGAAAGGAATCAGTGTTGTCCTTGTGCAAGAGGGTCGACCTTTGGCCTTCACCAGCAAGCAACTATCTTAAAGGAATCTGGGCAAACCCATCTATGAAAAGGAAATGTTGGCTATTCTGCATGTTGTTGATATGTGGCACCCTTATCTCTTAGGGAAACGTTTCCAAATTAATATAGACCATCAAAGCCTCAAGTACTTTCTGGAACCACGCATTTCCTCCCTGGAGCAACAAAAATGGGTGACTAAG
Organism: Picea engelmannii; assembly: GCA_009831015.1. NCBI lineage: Eukaryota > Viridiplantae > Streptophyta > Pinopsida > Pinales > Pinaceae > Picea > Picea engelmannii. The sequence goes on along the minus strand of ML783171.1, from coordinate 317,260 downwards.
ATCTTTGGATATGATTATGAGATCATTTACAAGAAAGGAAAATACAATGTGGTGGCAGATGCACTGTCCCAAAAATATGAATAAGAAGGATCCCTTTTTTCTCTTTCTTTCATTGTACCAGATTGGCTCCAAGTTGTTCGCCAGGAATGGCTACAAGATCCCAAAAGTTCGCATCTGATCCAGCAATTGCAAACCAATGCTCCAGCTTCCCCAGGGTGCTCTTGGCTCCAGAATGAGATTTGATACAAAGTTCATTTGTATTTAAGTAAACAATCAAAACTTAAATCCACGATACTTTCTAAGCTTCATGCTACACCCATAGCGGGGCACTCCCGGTTCACCAAAACCTATGACAGGGTCAAACGTTATTTTTTCTGGGATGGTATGAAATAGGACATTCGTAATTTTGTTGATGAATGTGATGTGTGTCAATGCAACAAGGGAGAAACAGTCAAATCTACGAGCACACTACAACCACTTCTGATTCCACCTACTATTTGGAAGGATATCTCTATGGACTTTATTATCGGCTTACCCAAATTGGGAAATAAATCAGTCATAATGGTGGTTGTGGATCGCCTTTCCAAGTATGCTCATTTCTGCACTCTTCAACATCCATTTATTGCATCCACGGTGGCTCAAATTTTCATGGACCAGGTCTTCAAGATTCATGGCATGCCGCACTCTATTGTTTCTGATCGTGACCCAACTTTCACAAGCAATTTTTGGCAAGAACTATTCCAACTACAGGGCACCCAATTGCATCTCAGCACAGCTTATCATCCCCAGACTGATGGTCAAATGGAATTTGTCAACAAGTGTTTGGAAACATATCTGATGTGTTTTGCCTCTGAAAATAAAAATCAGTGGGCTCAATGGTTACCCCTAGCTGAATGGTGGTACAACATTTCCTACCATACAGCTACAAGCATGACTCCTTTTGAAGTGGTATATGGACATAAGCCATCTTCATTTCTCTCATACTTACCAGGTACCTCGAAGGTCCAGGCGGTTGAACAAACACTTACAGTTCGAGAGGATATGAAGAAACAAGCAAATCAAGGTCACTCTGAACATCAATTTGCAGAAGGGGATTAGGTGTTTCTGCGACTGCAACCATACAAGAAAAATTCCCTCAAGGACGAGCATTGTCAGAAGCTAGTGCCCAAATTTTATGGTCCTTATACAGTTCTCAAGCGTGTGGGACAAGTCACCTATCAGTTAGCTCTGCCCAGTCATTCGAAGCTACATCCTTTTTTTCATGTTTCATGCTTAAAGAAGGTGATTGGAACTAGGTGCCAAATTCAAACCAACCTTCCCGAGTTAGTTGAAAAAGGATCCATTTGGCTACAGCCAGAAGAAGTTTTGGACCAGCGTGAGCATCTCCTACGTCAGAGAACCATCAAGGAAGTGCTAGTCCAGTGGAAAGATACAACTCCAGCAGATGCCACTTGGGAACCAACTACCATTCTGTAGGAGTTTCCACATCTCAAGCCTTGAGGACAAGGTTGTTTTTAAGGGGGCGGACATGTTAGGGTCCTAACCCACACATAGGTAGAGAAATATATTCAGATGTAATAAAGGTCAATATTAATAAGGCCTTTCAATAAAATAGAATAAGGCGGATGTAAGAAGACCTAATAGAAGCTTCCACTTCTAGAAGGATCTTCCTCTAGATGCTTCTCTTGATAGACATATTTAGTATAAATAAGGGTCGAGGGTATGAAAACACTATATTGGATATTATTGTAACAGAGTGTTGCTTGACTAGAGGTTTCCCCCTCGAAGAGGCCCATGAACATTGCTTTCTGAATCAAAGTGTTATTTATGTTGTTGTTCTTATATCATTTTTGTGTTATTGTGGAGATTATGCTGGTTATATTACTGTTATTCTTCCATTTCTATCATTTTATTTATGCTCTGCATACTTTTTATACCTGGTATATTACAGCATCATACATACAGATGCAACCAACATTAAACATAGTAACAAAAAATACTTATATGCAACAACATAGAAGAATTAACCCATGACAAACATAGAAAACTATGCACATAATAAACAAGACAAGCACATAAAGAACACTTGTCTTTAATAAAAGTCTCCAACTGTGGCATTGACTCAGACGATCCTCCCATCCATAGACATTGTTGCTCATAAACTTTTAGCAATAGGTCACCCCCAAGCTGGGGCTCAACTCCACCAAGGAAAAATATTTCCTAGTGACAAGCTATGGTGTGCACCTCAATAGAATTACTCAGTCATAGGTTCCCACTACTATAACCAATCCACAGTACCTCATTCCTCATGCACCTATCATACCCAATGAAGTGTGTCCCTTCTCTTCTATCCAGTTCTTTAGCTTCCACACTTCCCTTCTCGGGGTTACCAATAACATGTCGGGAAAGAAGTCTCTAATCCCTGCAACTAATGTCCAGCACACCCAGGAACCACTCTCAGCAATACTCTCACTTGAAGAGTATGCTCCCAGGTCTAAAATCCTCTTCACAATAGCTAGTATCTCACCCAGAGAGACTGCTCATGGTATTTCAACCCATATCTTCGACAGTATCTATGATTACATCACCATAAATCTAGATAAGCTTCTTTGTGCAAATACGGTAATAATCGGATTTTCCATACACTCTGACACCCTTCTTCCCAAGAGAACTTGCAACATGAATTCCCCATGCATAATCATTTGCATAATGGATAATGACATAATAATAATACCCAATATACACTAAGTCCAGTGATATATATTTCATGCCTTCCACTTGACACTTGTCACTCCCAAAAGTAGCTTTAAGCCACTTGGTGACTTGTTCCTAACCCTCAGAAAATTAGGATAAAAACATATCCCCATTATACTTTTCTGGAAATATTATTAAAATATTTCCCCCTTTTCCCTTTTTCATTGGAGTAGGCCTGATCTAGGTGGATATCAGTGGCCACCCATCTTTTTTGACTGGCTCAAAACAATTTTCTGGCAAATTTGGCAATTTACTATTTTTAGCAGTTTTTAACTTCTGAGCCCATTTTGAGGGCCCAAATGAAGGTTTTTATAGATTGAGGTTCTCAATGATAAACAAATACATTATTGATCCCCCAAAATTAATCTCCTCGATGATACCTTTCCAACGAGCTATCATACGCCTAAAACGAAGATCGTATGCAAAAGTTACAGCCCTAGGAAGTTGATGTACTAACTTACCTAAACGGGGCCCACATGAATTTTGGTGCTTCATCTCCTAGGGTTAGGTTTTTGGATGTCTAGGACTTTTGGCATTCCTGTTTATTGTAAAAATTCCTTCAGAGCCTCATTGTAATCATCTTCTTGCGAATGCGAGTAGTCGTCACATCTTTTCTCGGAGATAAGCTGCCACCATTCTAGCGAGTCTTTCACTCTGTATTTTTACAGTCTCTGTACATTTATTTCATTAATAGAAATCGTGTATTAATGTATCTATGTGTTTATGGTTGCATCTCTGATATATTGTTGTTATAGTATTGAATATTTGTGATATCTCTGTGCATTTCTTTATTATATCTCCGATCTCATTTTGTGCCGAAAATAATTCGGATCAAGGCCCTCCATCTCTTTTCGTTTGAGTTAGGAAGCGCACAACGATGCAATATTATATTAATATTCATGATTATATTTACATGCATAGGCGCGTTGGCCTATCTACGTCCAGTCTCACCAACCTCATAATCACACAGGCTCTATGAACTCAAAACATAAACAATCATATATACATATATATAACTTCAGCGTTGCACACTTCCAGGTCATTACCACGCACTTACCCAAGTGCGTGCAACACACAAAATGTGTGCACCTTGTCCTTATAAAAATTCTTCATGCACTTGTTTAGATGCGCGCAACACCAAAATCCAGGTGTCAATGGCTCACCAGCCTATACATACATTACATAAACCATTAGCATCAATGGCTCACCATCCTATATGTACAATTACAAAGGGTCCTAGATCGAGGCCATTCCAATCCCCTCCCCCTTATTTATGCATTGTCCTTCTGCACCATGTACACATGTTCATGCAATATTTCAAAAATATTCAAGAAGATGAGGATACTCTACTTGCATATCATCCTCGTACTTCCAGGTTGCATCCTCAGGACCGTACCAAGTCCATTGGACCTTTACCAACTCCCTGACTCGATTTTGAAGTTGCTTGACTTTCTAATCAATTATGCAAACCATTCTCACTTGAAATATGCCTTTTGGCTCCACCTGAATCACATTCCAATCAATGACATGATTAGCATTATGTATGTACTTATTAAGCAATGACACATGGAAAACATTATGAATACATAAGGACATGGGAAATTCAATCATATAAGTGACAGGATCAATCGTTTCAATGATTTCAAATGGTCCACAACATCGTGCTGATAACTTAGAATACTTTCTCAACTTCAGGGAACTGCACCTGGCCTTCACTTTCAAAAATATGTGAACACCCACTCCAAATTCCCTATGGGTTCTTCCTTTATATACACAGATTTTCTACCTGTCTTGGGTAGATTTTAAATTATGCTTTATCTTTACCATCTGCTCCTCCATTTCCTAGAGTAGATCTGGCCCAACTACTATGCGATCTCTTGGGTTGTACCAATTCACAGGCATGTTGGGATTTCTTCCATAAATTGCTTCGAATGGGCTCATTTTTAAAGATGTGTGATATCCATTTTTGTAAGTAGACTATACCAAATGAAGGTAGTCTTCTCATTTCGATGGCTTATCCATCACATACATCCTCATCATGTCTTCAGTCACTCGATTTACCCTCTCGATATGACCATCCAACTTAGGGTGATATGTTGTGTTGAAATTCAGACTTGTTCCAAATCCTTTGAATAACCCTTTCCAAAAGTTTGAGGTGAAATTGGAATCTCTATCAAACACAATTGTCTTAGGAACACCATGTAACTTGTCAACTTCTCACATGTATATCTCGGCAACATTAGTTTCCTTGTGTGCTATCTTCACTGGAATAAAATGGGAAGTTTTAGTAAGATTGTCCACCACCACCATAATAGAATCATGATGCTTAGTAATTCTAGGAAACTTAGTTATGAATTCCATGGTCACAACTTCCCACTTCCACTCAGGAATGGGCAGGGGATGTAGCAAACTAGCTAGATGTTTATGCTCAGCCTTGAACTTCTCACATTCGAGACATATCGCAATGAAACATGCAACTTCTTTTTTCATACCTAGCCAAAATTATTGCTTCTTGACCATGACAATGGTCTTCTAGTAACCTGGATGTCCAGTATAAGGAACCTTATGCATCTTTGACAAAATTAGTTTCTTCAAATCTTGATCATTTGGCACATAGACTCTACATCTATACATGAGGATCCCATCCTCTCTTAGCTCATAAACTTCAAAATTTGGCTGCGACATACCTTGCTATAAAGTCACATTTATATCCATATAGCACAGATCTTATTTGGAAACTTCCAAAATTATGTCACGCAAATTTTTCTAGTACATGCTAATGGTTGTAGTGTGCATCTCATGAATCATCCTACTGAGTGCATCGACAACCTTGTTCTCTTTTCCTCTGATATGATTTATGTCAAAGTCATATTCACTGAGGAACTCTAACCACCTACTTTTTCCAACATTCAAACTTGGTTGTTCAAACAAATACTTCAGACCAAAATGGTGTGTTCTCAATTCAAATTTATTACCCATGAGATAATGTCACCATATCTTCAAAGAATGCACTATGGCTTCCAACCATAAATCATGAGTATCATAGATCCCTTCGTGCTCTTTCAAATTCCTTTATTCCTAGCACACCACATGTCCATTTTGACTCAGGACTCCACCTATCCATTCCTTCCATGCATCCATGCACACAATGAAGTCTGCATCTAGATCAACAATCTTCAAAATTGGCAAACTTGTTAACAAGTTATTCAAGTGATGAAAAATACTTGTGCAATCCGGAGTACATTCTAATAGCGCACCTTTCTTTGCCAGGGATGTGATTAGATGTGAAATCTGTGAGAATCCTTTAATAAACCTTATGTAGTACCCTGCTAGTCCCATAAAGGATCTCACTTATACAACATTTCTTGGTGTTGGTCATTCCTTAATGGATTTTATCTTCGTTGGGTCCACATCTATTCCTTCTTATGAAATAATATGACCCAAATAATGAATATATCCCTGATAAAATGAACAATTTCTCAACTTTGCATAAAGTTGTTGCTACCTCAACACCTGCAACACCATCCTCAAGTGTTGTTTGTGCTCTTCTGTATAATTTGAGCAAATAAGAATGTCATCCAAAAATACAATGACAAACTTATCCAAGTGATTTCATAAAACTCCATTCATCAAAAACATGAAGAAAGCTAGTGCATTTGACAACCCAAATGGCACCACTATAAAGGTGAGGGAGAGGGAACTCAATTAATCTCATAATTTCATTCTCTGCCTTTGGTTGGGTGCCTGAATCGGAAAGGAAAGGGTAAACCTTGTTCAAGGTAGGAAGGAAGGAAGGGCTGGTATCCTCTCGATAATGACCATACCTTGTTTTTAAGGCCATCTTACTGATGTCTTCCTCTTTTATTTTCACTTGGTGATATCCATATCTCATATCTATCTTGCAAAATATCTATGTGTCTCTCAACTGATCAAATAGGTCATCTATCCTTGGAAAAGGATACTTGTTCTTCATTGTTACCTTGTTTAACTACCTGAAGTCAATACAAATTATCAATGTACCATCCTTCTTATTCACGAACAAAACCGGTGCACACCAAGGAGATACACTTGGGCATATATACCCCTTCTTTAGAAGCTCTTCGAGTTGCATCTGCAACTCCTTCAGTTCTAGCGTACTCATCCTATAAGGAGTCTTGTATATAGGTGTTGCTCCTAGAATCATATTTGTAAAGAAGTCATTATCTATTTTCGAAGGAAATATCGTTATCTCTTTAAATACATCCGCATACTCTTTCAATACTACGCAATATTCCACACTTGGCACTTTATCCTTATGTGCCTCTTCCATGTGCGTTGTGAATACTTGACACCCTTTCCTGTAATTTTTCTTCAACTATAAAGATAAAACTTCTCTGATAGTCACATCTCTTGGAATTCCTTGGAATGACCTCAAATTACCTTCCTCATCCAAGCAAGTAAATTCCTTATTTTAACAATCCAGGATAACATGGTGCTCGTCCAACCATTCCATACCAATGAGGAAATCATATGAGCCCAAAGGTACAATATTCAAACCAACCTTTGTGCACAATTCATTCATCTCCAATGGACATGCCTTAACTATCTCATTGATTTTCCTTTTTTCTTATGTATCTAACTACACCAACCAAGTTTTCCCCATATTGCTTCTTGACAGATGGAATATTTCCACCATTTTAGGATCTATATAACTATGAGTAGCTCTTGATTCAATTAAAATAGCAATGGGTTGGTCATTGATCTTACCTTCCACCTCGATCATGTGCTACTAGAACTCAACCTACTTGTTATCTTGTGTGGCATAAATCATTAGCACATTTCTACCCATGTTTTCTATTGTCGCATCTTGTTGCACATTGTGCACATTCCTCACTTTATCACCTCTTTGAGGGAAATATTTACACATATAATTTCTACCACAAACCCAACACTGCATAAGTTGTTTCCATGACTTTCGTCACACTGTCTTTGACATTATAGGATCTTGGAGAATCATCTTTCCTTGCACAGTATTTCTGTAAAATGGTGGCTTAACTCCCTTCTTCCTTGGCTCCACCTTAATTTTCATCTTATCTTCCCAAGCCTTTTGGAAATTCAGCTTTCCCCTTTTCTGGTCATAAATACACTTAGCATTCCTTATGGTTTCTTTCGACATATTAGGGTCATTATACTATATCTTGTCACTAATAAATGAGGGAAAACCACTCAAATATCATTGAATCTTCACTTGTTCATCCTTGATAAAACACACATAATTCAGCAGCTCTAAAAATCTTCTTTCGTACTTGTCTATTGTCATTCTCCCAAGATTGAGTTCGAAGAACTTCTTCATTTTTATGTCATAGTACTACTTGGTTGAGTATTTATTTTGGAAATTGTAACATACCCGCTACCTAAATCGAATTTTTTTGGCCTTCTGTCGGACTCGGACCCCTAAATAACCATGGAGGCCCAGCGTAAGATGGTTCTTTCTCTCTCCTTCTCCGTTCCCATGTGATAGTGGATCATGTTCACAGTTCAATTTGAATGCAGCGTCTTTTGTATTTCGTGCTTTGGCACTACAGTAATGTCTAAATGTTCGACTCTGCAACCGCCGAACCCCGGTAGGGCTTATGAGCACCCAATGGGGACGAATCCCTATGGGGTCAGTGAATGGGCAATAGGAACAAACCTCAACAAGGGTAGAGAGAAGCCAATGGGGAAACGGCCCCGTTGCGCGGTTAGGTGGAATACAGGTGGAAGAGAGGGAAACGCGACACGGTGGTCGACA
>ML783171.1:293488-308729 GCA_009831015.1 Picea engelmannii | reverse complement strand
ATTTCGGACCCCCCCCTTAAAAGAAGAATGGAAAGGGGGGTCTGGAATCCACTTGAGTGTCATTGATTATGATGAGTTGATCTCAACCATTCAAGAGTTGCGCGTCCAATTCTGGACCCCCCCCCCCTACCACTAAAGGCAGAATAGTAAGGGGGCTCCAAAATGGAACCTCAGCTGTAGATCTGGACGAGTGGACTCTGGCCATCCAGATCTGTTCGCCGCTTATCCTAAAGCATATTCATGTCCTGGCTTAAGTTGACGTCTCATCTCCACATCTAACGGTCATTACAGACCCGAAGATCCTCCGAAAGAATCTCGTCCGTTCATCGAGGTTTCAAACATCGCAATGTTGAAATGCATAAACATTTTGTCCTCAGAATCCCCGATATCCTGATATGATGTCACCTTTCGCTAGTCCCCTGGGATAGACCTTTTGGTCCACACGACCTCCCTCTATATGACCGCAGTCATACCTCCTATCAGGGCTTCAGGGTTTCAAATGCTGAAATGCATTTGCCCATGGGATTGTCGATCCCTCGAATCCCGATTCTCTGCTATGCTGATAGCTGGCCCGCAATGGCACTTTCCTCCTCATCGGGGTTTCGGACTTCGCGATTCCAAATTGCATAAACACCTTGTCACCGGGATTCCCGATATCCCGATGACCCAAATGCTGATAGACGAATTCCTGTCGGGACTTTACCCGACGACTCTGATTGCTGTCGCGAGTCCTCCTTTGATGGACGGTCCTGGTTAACTCTCGGGATTTCGTGACTTCTGATGTCCTGGATGCCTTGTCCCTAGGACTCGTGAAATGTTGAACTCCGACTCCCCTTCAGATCTCTGACACGCGTCCCAAGTGAATGGACGGTTCAGATCACTCCTCGCATTTTCGAGACTTCTAATGTCTCGACTTTCACGACCTCAGGAACTCCGATTTCCCGAATGTTGATATCCCGATGTCTAGTGCCCGGATCTTCAGAATGGACGATTGCGTGACACGCGTCCTCTCTCTGATGGATGGCCCAGATCGTTTCCGGGTAATTTCCCATGGAGATTCCCGATCTCATGTCATCAAGACTTCCGATTTCCCGATATGTGAAACTCCGATGAGACAACCCTCCTTTCAAGATTTTTCCTTCTCTTCACGAGCTTAACCCTCTTGCAACTTCTATCAGATCCGATGGCTGACGGGTATCTGCTCAAGATCTGACGGCTCAGATCTGTCCCACCTCGCACATTCTTCCACTACTTCGTGGGTGTGGAAAGATCAACGATACAAATGTCCTCATGGACCTTGGGGATCTACGGTCCTAAACACTTCACTACCCACGAAGACACAGTAAACCAAGTGGTAAGGCATTTAACGCCCTACTTCCTCCTACTAATCTAACGGTCGTGGGGGACCACAGATTTCCCGACGAAATCTCATCCGTCGATCACCACATATCAAGGTTAAGGCCCTTAACACTTCTTCCTCTCCTTCCGATCTGATGGTCGTGAGTGACCACAACTCTTCCCGATGGAGTCTCATCCGTCGATTCGATATCCCTGTGCTACTACTTTGGAATTTTAAGAGGGTCATTCCTCCTCGTACAGGGTTATTAATACTTTCACATTCAATTCCTTTTTCCAGGTTCTTGGTAAACCTTTCCAAGGAGGGAATCTCTGCGAAGAGATCTATTCCAGGGCTTTCCTGGAAATAGATAAAGGGAAACAAACTCCCGAGGATGGACTGGAAGTATGACTTGGTTCAACTCATGCATAACTAAATTCATTTATCAACATAAGCCACGCGGGGTCTTTCTATTATAAGCATATATCTATTATTTCTTATCAAAACACTGCACAGACATTCTTATACTGTAATCGTTCATAATTTCACAGTTCTACGAGCATATATATCAGTATATGAATTTCAAGACGCAATATGTAAAAAACTTATCAGAAATAACACCATAAGTATGTGCAACTGTTGATAGGGGTGTTCGTTTCCACCCAACCGTAGGCTCAGTGACTCCCGATGGATTTACCACTAGCCACCCCCGAGCTGAGACCACGATGGTGTTGAGACTGCGTCTCTCTGTCTTCCAGTGACCAGGAGCGAAGGTTGCAATCCTTCCTCTCTACTATCACTCGCTCTGCGTAATGCCAGAGTTCCCCTCGTGTCTACCCTCCCAATCACTTCTACCATATGTCGTATCCTCTTGCGAGGTTGTGTGTGGCATGATTACCCTCGCGTTTATTAGGTCTGACGGTTCTACGGATGGGCGGTTCACCATCCCATCCCTTATCAAGCCGTTCACCTACTAGCCTGTGAGACATTAAATTTGGGGCCAGCGAGCCGCTTTTGGTTCTCTGGGCCAGTGGAGTCCAAATACGGTGTTAATTCTCGGTGGAAGTTAACGCCACCTTTCCAGGTGCCTTCCACCGCCATCGTGGTCTCTTTTTCTGCACATCCCCTCTTAGCAGTCCTGCAATAAATTCAAAATGTTATTCACATTCATTGACCTTTTCCTCAAGGTCCATTTACTTCACATATTCATATTTATGAGTTTGCCATAGTTCTTGGCCAGTCCAGTTATATTTACAAGCTGGGGGAAATAGGGTGTTACAGAAATACCTATTGAACTCTCTCTAGGTCACTTTCTTCTCATCAATGTGTTGCACTTGCACATGCTGATCCCACCACATTGATGCATTTCCTTTTAATTGATAGATACCAATTCTCCCTTCTGACTTCATAGAATAGTTATGCAGCTGCAAGTACTTTCTCATACCCATCTACTAGGTCTTCTCATCTTCATCCTTCTTGTGCTCATCGTCAAAGGTAGGAGGCTTGATATTATTCATTTCCCCCTATAGCTTGTCCACCCCAATCCTTCTCTTATGATTTCTGACAGGAGATGGACTCGAACTACTACACGTTTTCCTAAAAGATTGCTTATCAACACTTCTTTCTTCTCTTATTTTCTCATCATGAGACTTGCAACTTCTTGATCTAATCGACTATGTATCCTTATCAATCTTATTTTATATTATGTCCAAGCTCTGAATCAATTTGGCATTGAAGTCATCTTTCTTCACCTTGGCTCTCATAAGTCTTTCATTATTAGTCTTATAGCTCTAGATATCTTTCTACAGTTTCTACCAAGTTCATGCGTTCCTCCTTGTATTTTTTCAATCAACACCCAAGCCAATATACATATGCTTGAATTCATTTTCAGGACTATAAGTCCTCTATGCATATTCCATTCTTTTAACCTTATGCACTAACTTTGTCCTGCTCTAGTCGCTAAAAATTCGGTAAAATGTGTAGGCAATTAAAATTTGTTAGATGATTTCATGTAACAACTACAAGAAAACTTTGCACCATTTTGTCAGAATCCTTCCCTCGGATTTATTGGATAATTTTAACATCCTAAATTCTAGTGTACACACCCATGCATCATTTTTCTTGTGCACCTCACAACTCTATACCATGTGCCCATAGTTTCCACGTAAACTAAACTATGCATTGTGCAACACCAATTCTAAATGCACACATTTATTCATGCTAGACTATGGCCCATACAAGTCCATTGTTGAAACAATGGCTCTGATACCAATTTGTAACATCCCTAGCCACCCAGGTTGGGCCATGCTACTCCATAAAATACTCTGACAAAGTTATGTTACTAGTTTGTAACGTACCCAGTCACTCCAGGTTGGGACACATCACACAACCTCAAATTTAGGAGCACTAAGTCAACCAAACTATAACATTACCACCATACCACTTACTAATGTTACTCTAGAAGTACACTACACAAAATCTACTTAAAACAAAATCTGTGTAGTATCTCTTGAAGTAACATGGTTAACCCAAACTTGAGTCGTGCCATGCAACTTATAACAGCGGAAGCAACATACTCTTGTTAATAAGCGTTAAGCAGTAGAATAACTCAAAATTGCATGCACCAATTATGCACACTAGAATTAAGATCACACAGCGCAACTATGTGTGCAACCATCTAGACATCATGCACCAACTCACGTTTCACTATGCACAGAATCTAATTCTTTGTCCACACACACAAATCCCCAACCTCTTGATACACATAGGCTACAATCTTGCGCACCCGACCACACAATCCTCTTCTTTCAATACTCATAACCAATTTTACCAAATTATATTAGCAAGGCTATCATCCACTGGCATACACATGCACAACTACAAATACATGTTATAAGCATCATACATACAAGTGCAAGCAACATTAAACATAATAACAACAAATACTTATATACAACAAAAAGAAATAATTAACCCATGACAAACATAGAAAACTATGCACACAGTAAACAAGAAAAGTACATAAAGAACACTTATATTTTATAATTACAAATACAGTCTTGACTCAGACATTCCTCCCAACCATAGACGTTGTTTCTCATAAAATTTCAGCAGCAGGTCACCCCCGAGTGTTGATTAAGGTTGGTTGGCATTGATGTCAACCCTTGAAGGAAGTTGGAGAACCCAGGTTTGGGTAATGGACCCAAGTTTGTTTGATGGAAAATGATATGCATTTTGATATATTTGTAGGTAATACTATTCTATATGGATATTACATGTCATGTCATTTCCAGTGGTATGTGGAACATCACATAACTCCTCATGGTTAGAGAGTTATGGCCATGTGAAGTTGGAGAACCCTCATGAATCATCTAAAAGCCCCAAAAGGTCAAAGTAATCAAAGTGGTTTAAGATATTTTTAGAAGGTAAATAATAAAGTGAAGTGATGAGTGTACTATAATTCAAAGTGAATACAAAATAAATTATTTAAATATTAAATTTAATGGAGAAATTACTAAGTTGACAAGTAGTTAGAAGTGGATTAGCCCTAAAATAAGGAAAGTGGTTTAAGATGGTTAGAACATAAACCCTTGAGGTAAAGTGAAGTGATGAGTGTACTATAAGTCAAAGTGGATACAAAATAAATTATTTAAATAATAAAGTTAAGGGAGAAATTACTAATTGGACAAGTGGTTAGAAGTTGGTTAACCCTAAAATAAGGAAAGTGGGTTAAGATGGTTAAAAGGTAACCCCTTGAAGAAGCTACATGAAAGTATAAATAAGAGGCAAGGATCTCTCATTTTATATAACACTTGAGAGTATTGAATATATATATGTGATTGAGGTAACTAAAGGATATCTAAGCCGAATTTCAGAGAGAAGGTGAAGTAAAGAAGGTTGAAATTCAAGGGAGGATAAATTCTTTTGATGATACTTTCTAACGTATGTTATTTATAGGTCATCTCACCATTTTCGCAATAACTTCTTTTATAGAATGATTCAGACTGTGAAATTGAAATTCCATTGATAAAACATATACAAGTTGTCGTGGTACTAATTTCATCTTTTGGGTCGTTGTAGTTTTGGAGTTACACTCCGTGGAAAATAGGGTTTGTGGTTAGTCCTGAAACTAGTCTAAAACAGGTGTTTCGGGTAAAAACATCATAACTTCTTCATAACAGATCCAAATTAAGTAGGACAAAATGTTTTGGTTATAGTACAGTCTGTATTATTCTGTGTAACATTTTCAGATACATACAACAAATATTCTATGCAGGGCACGCTCTACAAGTTCTCTCTCTAGAATAAGCCAAAATTCAACAAGGTATGTCATTTTTTCTATAACTCCTTTTCTGAGAGGTTCCAAGTAGTGAAACCTAGAGGAATTGCATAAAACACATTGAAGGACATTGTGTAATATTTTAATATATTTATTCATTACAGGTACATAGCTATGATTATTTCAAGTTAGGGTTGTTGACTAATCCAAAACTAGTCATGTGAGACTAAAGAAAAGTTTGATGAAAATGTTAGTCTCTTGTTGTTAAAGTTAAGGAAGGTTTGCAGGTATGTGATCATATACACTAGGTCTATTACAGAGTTACAAATCAGATTTGGATGATGAAATTGATGAGGGATTTCGGTTGAGGTACATGCTAGTTACATGGTTGAGACAAGTAGTTGATGAGTTGGCACATACATGAGGTGTATAGTTGATGATGTTGGTACATATTAATGGTTCATAGTTGATGAGTAGTTGCTACATGATTGGTACATACTTGGTACATGGTTGGATGCACTTTTTTATGGTACACGTTGATTATAGTTTGTTTGGTAGAGGTTGGTGCATGGTTGATTCACTTGTTTATGGTACAAGTTGATTACAGGTTGAGGTACAGGTTGATGCATGGTTGATGCATGGTTCAGGCTATTGGTATAGGTTTTTTGGTGCAGGTTGATTGGTACAAGTTTACATTAGTATATCTCACAGTGATAGTGTGATTCCATCATTCTACGTATACTTCATGGTGGTTGGATGGGGCAAGGACGGGTGGTTGTAGCCACCTTCTGGTTGTAGTCGAAGAACATAGGGGGTTGTAGCCTCCTTCTGGTTGTAGCCAAATAATTGGGGAGTTGGAGCTTCCCTTAGGTTGTGGCCTAAGAAACTAGGGGGTTGGAGCCTCCTTCCAGTTGCAGCTGCAAAACAAAGGAATTTGGTCCTTCCAATGAATGTAATTCTTCAAGATATATAAGAAAAAACATTATGTGGTTTTCTCTCGCTTTGGGTTTCCACGCAAAACACTGGTGTATTGTGTATGTGTATGATTGTTCATTTGTTCATTTCTTATTTACTATGCAGTTATTGGATGATAATGCTACATTGATATAACATTTGGATTATATGGTTAAAAAGGATTAGATTGATCTATTACTCATTCACCCCCTCTCTCAGTAATCCAACAATTGGTATCAGATCAGGTTCCTTCAGAAATCAGTTTAACCATTGAAAGGTAGATCATGGAGAGAAAAAACTTGTATAAAAATGGAATACCACAGTTTGATGGACAAAATTATGCATTTTGGAGCATAAGGATGACAACATATATACAGGCACATGGATTTTAAATTTGGCAATCAATTGTAGATGGATACATAGTACGAGCAGTTCCACCAACAAATGACAAAGTAGTGAAATTCGGTCAGAATAATTCCAAAGCCACAAATGCACTTCTGAATGGTCTTGGTGAAACGGTGTTCACCAAAGTTGCACATTGTAAATCCACTAAAGATATTTGGGACAAACTTCGAAATATTTATGAAGGAGATTCAAAAGTCAAAGCAGCAAAGCTTCAAACTTACAGAGGTCAATTCGAACAACAAAAGATGAAGGAAGATGATAATATTGCAGCTTACTTCTTACGATTCGATGAAATATTAAATGCAATCATGGGATTGGGAGAAGAAATTCAAGAATTTGTAATTGTTCAAAAGGTACTAAGATCTCTTTCTATGAGATTTGGCCGTAAAATATCATCACTAGAAGAAAGAGTAGATCTAAACTCGATAAGCATGGAAGAACTACATGGAATCTTCACATCATATGAAATGAGAATTGAACAGGAAAATCCATATGTAAAAGAAGTAACCTTCAAAGCATCCAAAAGATCAAAGAAAAAGGGAAAGCAACAAGAAAAAGAACATAGCATCAATAGTGACGTCTCGGAAGATGATGAAGAAGTGGTCAACCTTGTCAAAAGACTGAACAAGGGAACTGACGACAGGTATAGAGGTAATTTTCCTTTAATTTTTTTTAATTGTGATGGTATTGGTCATTTTTCTAACAAATGTCCTCATAAGAAAAAGAGAAATGATGAAGGTTACTCAAAAAACAAACAAACATATAAAGTCAAAAGAACCACAAAGAAATTTTTCAAGAAAATCTTATGCACCAAAGAAGACATCTCATCATTAGATGAAGATGAAGTCAGTGACAGTGAGATAGGAAGAGTTCTATCCATGGCTGTAGAAGACTCTGATAAACAATACTCTGAAGAAGAATATGAAGAAGCCGAAGAAGAATATGAAGAATTCAAAGAAGAAATTGAAGAGACAGAACTTGACTATCGAGAGGAATTTTTGAGTGTCATAGAAGTTATCAGAAGAGAAAAGAGGAAAAACAAGAAGCTACAAGTGGAACCAGACAAGAAAAGATACACTCAGGAATTAGAACAAATGATCATGAATTTGAAGGTTTAAATTGAAGAATCACTCAAAGAATAGCTAGAAGCAAGAGACAGGATCATTGAAATTTTGAAAGAAAAGATTGTCACATTAAGAAAGGATCTTCAAAAGAAAAATATGCAGAACAACTCAAAATTTTTGAATGACATTATCAGCAGTCAAAGGCCTAATCATGACAAGTCCGGACTTGGATACAATCAGACAGAAAATGGATCAAGCTCCAAAACAACAGAACAATAAACATATCCAAAAAGCTATGCAGAAACAATCAAAGGGGATAGGAAGGTTTACAGAGAAAATTACAGGGACACTCCTCCACCAAGAATATTCATATTTCAGAATCAATGACTGACAAAAATAGATAGGTCTCAGGAAGAAGAAGGATTCATAAGAGCACCTCCTTTCAGAAGATCTTCAACTCCCAGGTATCAAAATATTTTTTTTTGTTTATGTTCTGCATGTAATAATTTTGGACATAAAGCAGTGAATTGCATATCTAATAACAAGAACATAAACAACTTTTAAAGTCATACACAAAAGGGCTATCCAAGAAGGCCTAGTGAAACACAAAGAAGAAGTTACAACAGGTTTGAATAATCAAGCACTGAAGTGGAATGCTACAAGTGTAACAACTTTGAACACATGGACAAAGATTGCAGAATGACAATCCCTCCTAGAGAACCACAACAGAACAACAACAATCACATACAAGAACCTTAGAAAAAGACATGCATAAGAAAGCAGAATCAGTACAGCAATGAAGAATGCACACTCGCTCTACAAGCTAAGAAGAAGAAATGTGGTTGGTGTGTTGATAGTGGTTGTTCAAAACACATGATAGGTGATAGAGACAGGTTTCTTACATTAATAAAGGAAAGAGATGGATCAGTCTCCTTCGGAAATTATGATTCAACTAAAATCATTGGAAAAGGCACAGACAGAATTGTGAACAAGAATACAAAAGTAGAAAATGTTCTACTAGTAGAAGATATGAAACATAATCTTCTATGTGTGATTCAAATGTGTGATCAAGGTCATAAAGTTACATTCGATTCACAAAAGTGCGAGATAAGAAAAGAAGGTTCGGGAAAATTGATTGCTACAGCTGCGAGAAATTCAAGCAACATATATCTATTAAGTGAAATTGGAAATGAAAAGTGTTGTCTAGGAAAGGAAGATGAAAGTTGGCTATGGCACAAAAGAATGGGTCACATACATTTTGATAACCTTGTCAAAGTCAACAAAAGAGAAACAATCAGATAAATTCCCCAGATCACAAAACCAACCAACACTTTATGCAAGCATTGTCAACAAGGAAAGCAAACAAAGACTAGGTTCAAATCAAAGGAATATTCAACAACAACACCACTAGAAATTGTGCATACTGATCTAGTTGGACCAACTACAACAAAGGGTTTAAAAGGTGAGAAATACTTTATGTTATTAGTTGATGATTATACAAGAATGAATGCAGTTTTCTTTCTCAAGAATAAATCAAAATCTTTTGAAAACTTCAAGATCTACAAGGAAATGGTTGAAAATGAAATGGATTCAAAAATCAAATGTTTGAGATCTGATAATGGAGGAGAGTGCACTTCAAAGAAATTTATGGAATACTACAGCAGTCATGGAATAAAAAGGTAATTCTTCATTTCTAAGACACCTCAACATAATGGAGTTGTTGAAAGAAAGAACATGACAATACAGTAAATGGATCGAACAATGCTAATGGATTCCAAATTGACAGATATTTTTTGGACATAGGTAGTGCATACAACAGTTCACATTCAAAACAAAGTAATGCTCAGAAACAACATTGACAAAACTCCCTACGAGCTATGGAAAGGAAGACTAGCAAATGGGAAGCACTACAGAGTTTTTGGAAGCAAATGCTACATCAAAAGAGAATATGGAAGAATGGGAAAGTTTGACTCTCGTGTGGACAAATGAGTACTTGTTGGTTACTCAAGTACAACGAAAGCATACAAGTGTTACAACCTGAGATTGAACAAAGTTTTGGAAAGCATCAACGTAACAATTGATGAAACAGGTAAACAAGAATTAAAGGAAGAACAAAATGAATCAATGGAACAACTTTACGAATAAGAAACAAAAGATGAAAAAGAAGTAGAAGGGGAAAATGAAAAGGATCTGACAGAAGCAGAAGAGCAATTTCAGCAAGTGCCTCCAAAGACACCTAGCAGACGAGTACAGAAGAATTATCCTTCAGTTTGGATTATCAGAAACAAAGATGCAGGAGTTGAGACTAGAAGAAGAATCTGTTCACCAGAACAAACTCACCTAGCACTCTCATCTATGATTGAATCAACCTATTTTTAAGAGGCCAGCAAGGATGAATTTTGAAATAAGGCCATGGATGAAGAATTGTGTCAAATAGAGAAAAATTACACTTGGGAATTGGTTCCAAGACCAAAGGATAAGAATGTGATCGGCACAAAGTGAGTATACAGGAATAAATTGAATGAATATGGACAGGTTACAAGGAACAAATCTAGATTGGTATGTAAAGGATATGCACAGGTTAAAGGAATCAACTTTGAAGAGACATTTGCCCCAGTTTTTAGAATGGAAGCAATCTGATTGCTTTTAGCTTATGCATGCCTCAAAAATATTAAAGTATATCAGATGGACGTAAAATCATATTTTATAAATGGGGAACTTGAAGAAGAAGTCTACATTAAACAACCAGAAGGATTTCAGTTGTCAGAGAACGCAGATTATGTGTGTAAATTAAAGAAGGGCTTGTATGGTCTAAAATAGACTCCTAGAGCATGGTACTCTAGATTGGATAAATGTCTACATCAGGCAGGGTTCAAAGAAGGAAGTGCAAACAACAACCTCTACATCAAGGTAAGTCAAGATAGTATTTTATTAATTGAAGTTTATGTTGATGATATTATTTTTGGTAGTGATGATGATAGGTTAAGACGGAAATTTGCAAAGGATATGCAGAATGAATTTAAAATGTCATTCCTTGGAGAACTATCCTTCTTTCTGGGACTTCAGATACATCAAAGAAACCAAGGAAATTTTATTTATCAAACCAAGTATATCAGATAAATGTTAAAGAGGTTTGGAATGGAATATTTCAAACCAGTTGCAATTTGAGCAAAGATGATGATTCGAAGTCTACAAATCAGAGGAAGTATAGGTCAATGATTGGTAGCCTACTATATGTGACAGCATCCAGACCAGATGTAATGCAGATAGTTGGACATGTGGCACGATTTCAAGCAGCACCAAAGGAATCACATGTATTAGCAGTGAAGAGGATTTTCAGATATCTCAAAGGAACATAAGAGTTTGGATTATGGTATCCAAAAGGAAAGGATATATCACTTATTTCCTACACAGTTGCAGAGTGGGCAGGTTGTATTGATGACCGACTAAGCACCAGTGGAGAAGTGTTATACTTGGGTGAGTGTTTAGTATCATGGATAATCAAGAAACAATCATCAGTATCTTTATCTATAGCCGAGGCAGAGTGTATTGCAGAAGCAACATGTTGTACACAAGTTCTTTGGATGAAACAAACTATGACAGATATACAGGTTGAGTATGATGATCCCATTCCAATCTATTGTGATAATACAAGTGCCATAAATATCTCAAAGAACTCGGTGATGCACTCCAAGATGAAGCACATTCCAATCAAGTATCACTTTCTATGGGAACAGGTTTCATAAAAGAACATCAGATTTCAGTATGTGAGAAAAAAAGAACAAGTGGCAGACATCTTTACAAAACCACTTCCGCGGGCATCCTTTGAGTATCTTCTCTAGAGACTCGGAGTTATTTCTACTCCAAAATGAATTCTTTGGAATTATTTTCTTATATGTCATATATATACATAAGTAATCACCATAAAGAGGATAGTCTAGTTAGGGTGAGCAACCCCGGATGGAAAAATACCTTTGTCATTGATGACAAAGGGGGAGAGATTTATCAGATGCAGAGGACAAAGGCATGGTTCCAGGGGGATCATGAGTGATATAACTTCAGTATTGCATGACATGATTTTAGTATTGCATTATATTGTTTCCATCAATTCCAAAGGCGGAGATTGTTGATTAAGGTTGGTTTTCATTAATGTCAACCCTTGAAGGAAGTTGGAGAACCCAGGTTTAGGTAATGGACCCAATTTTGTTTGATGGATAAAGGTATGAGTTTTGATATATTTGGATAGTACATGTCATGCCATTTCCAGTGGTATGTGGAACATCACATAATTCATCATTGTTAGAGAGTTATGGCCATGTGAAGTTGGAGAACCCTCATGAGTCATCTAGAAGCCCCAAAAGGTCAAAGTAGTCAAAGTGGTTTAAGAGATTTTTAGAAGGTAAATAATAAAGTGAAGTGATCAGTGTACTATAATTAAAAGTGAATACAAAATAAATTATTTAAATAATAAAGTTAATGGATAAATTACTAAGTTGACAAGTAGTTAGAAGTGGGTTAGCCCTAAAATAAGGAAAGTGGTTTAAGATGGTTAGAAGGTAACCCCTTGAGGTAAAGTGAAGTGATGAGTGTACTATAAGTCAAATTGGATACAAAATAAATTGTTTAAATAATAAAGTTAATGGATAAATTACTAATTGGACAAGTGGTTAGAAGTTGGTTAACCCTAAAATAAGGAAAATTGGTTAAGATGGTTAAAAGGTAACCCCTTGAGGAAGCTACATGAAAGTATAAATAAGAGGCAAGGCTCTCTCATTTTATATCACACTTGAGCATATTGAATATATACAGGTGACTGAGGTAAAAAAAAGATATCTAAGCCTAATTTCAGAGAGAAGGTGAAGTAAAGAAGGCCGAAATTCAAGGGAGGATAAATTCTTTTGATGATGTTTTCTAAGGTATGTTATTTACAGGTCATCTCACCATTTTTGCAATAACTTTTTTTCTAGAATGATTCAGACCGTGAAATTGATATGCCACTGAGAAAACATATCCAAGTATTTGTGGTACAAATTTTGGCTTTTGGATCATTGTATTTTTGGAATTAAACTCCGTGGAAAATAAGGTTTGTGGCTAGTCCTGAAACTGGTCTAAAACAGGTGTTTCAGGTAAAAACATCATAACTTATTCATAACATATCCAAATTAAGTAGGAACAAATGCGTTGGTTATATTACAGTGTGTAGTATGTTTTTTAACATTTTCATATCCATACAACAAATATTTCATGCAGGGCACACTCTACAAGTTCGCTCTCTAGAATAAGCTAGAATTCAACAAGGTATGCCATTTTTGCTATAACTCCTTTTATGAGAGGTTCCAAGTAGTGAAACCTAGATGAATTGCATATAACACACTGAAGAACATTGTATATTATTTTCAGATATTTATTCATTACAGGTACATGGTTATTATTATTTCAAGTTAGGGTTGTTGACTAATCCAAAACTAGTCATGTGAGACTAAAGAAAAGTTTGATGAAAATGCTAATCTCTTTTTGTTAAAGTAAGGAAGGTTTTCATGTATGTGATCATATACACCAGATCTATTTTTAAGAACCAAATATCAATATAGCATAGAAAAACCTCAAAATGAGTACTCAACGCCTTGAAAAAGAGAGAATTTTAGATAATAAGCCTCTTCGAGGGGGAAACCTCCTTTTACACCACATAAATGTTCAAGTACAAGATGATTCCAATTGAAAATGTCTCCTTGGTATATATAGGATACTAAGAGGTACAATTACAACTAATGGGCCCAAGCCAACATAAATAAAATAACATTACTAATGTAATATTCCCCAATTAAGGGGTAATGTGCCACTATTTAGGGCTTAACATGCCCCTCCCCTTCAGACAAGTGTTGTATGAAACGCTTGAGTAATTCTGGATGATTTTGTATAAAAGACTCATCTTCCCAAGTGGAATCTTCATCAGGAAGCTTCCTCCACTTAATGAGATACTCTGAAATGGATCTATTCCTCAGTTGGCGAATTCTTGTGCCAGTGATGGCTTCAGGCTCCAATATGATTTTTCCTTCCTCGTCAATTTCTGGAAATATAGTTTGAATTGGAATCTTGTCACCTGTAACCTTCTTTAAGCATGAAACATGGAAAATTGGGTGTAGTCATTGTTGGAATATTGGTTGTTGGCATCGATGTCAACCCTAGTCATGGGTTTTGGACCGCAAAATTGATAAAGGTATTTGGACATGAAGGACAATGCACATGCATATACAACACCCATGAATGGATAGTATACATCATGTTGTTTCCGGTGGTATGTGTCACGTCACGTGGATCCTCATGGTTGAGGAGAAATGAATTTTTGAAGATGACAAGGTGAATTGAAGAAGGAAGTACATGTAGGCCCTGAAAATAATTAAAGAAAAGAATTACAAAATAAGAAAGTGTCAGGTCAGCCCTAATGTTAAAAGGAAGTGACATAAATGGTACAAATAAACATCATTATACATTCATTTAATATAAGTTGAATTTCAAAGGTAATAAGAAGATAAGAAGCCCAGATTTCAAGGGAGGATGAAGTCTTTTGGTGATGTGTTCTAAGGTATGTTATTTTCAGGTCATCTTACCATTTTTTCTATAAATTTTTTTTCTAGAATGATTCATATGGTGAAATCTCTATGGTATTGAGAAGACGGATCAAGGTACCTCTGGTAAAAATTTCAACTCTTGATTCGCTATAATTATGGAAATACACTCTATGGAAGATAGGGTTTGTGACCAGTCCTGAAGCTAGTCAATAAACAGGTGTTCCGGGTAAAACAGTCATAACTTTTTCATACAGAATCCAAATGATGTGGGACCACTTCCATTGGAAATATTACGAACTATATTTTCTTGTGTACAAGTTTCAGAATCGGATGTTAAATATTATGCGCGGGGCATGTTGTACAAGTTGGGTCTTCTGAACATACCAGAATTGAATAAAGTCTATCATTCTTTCCATAACCTC
This sequence comes from Picea engelmannii, assembly GCA_009831015.1. Lineage (NCBI taxonomy): Eukaryota > Viridiplantae > Streptophyta > Pinopsida > Pinales > Pinaceae > Picea > Picea engelmannii. The sequence continues at coordinate 293,700 of ML783171.1, read as the reverse complement.
TTTTTTGGGAGGATTCAAGGAGTGAAAATTGGAGGAGTTTCAGAGAATACATTGAGTAATATTATCTAGAGGATCAAAGTACTCCAAGAATTGAATAATTGCAGAAATTGAAGAAGTCTCAGGAAGCATTATCAGGTTCTATGTGATGATTGGTTGATGGTGATGATTTAATGTAAAGTTTTATTATCTCTCATATATTCTTGGGTGGAAGG
>ML783171.1:264759-279571 GCA_009831015.1 Picea engelmannii | reverse complement strand
ACAAATGCATACTAATGCATACTAAAGAAACACACTTTTACCTAACGACATATTAGACCAAGTAGATCTTAACTAACTCCTAAGTGTCTAAATATCCTAACAATAATCTTTAGATTTCAGGGTATGAAACGTTACAGAAAATATTTTATAGCGAAAATTCCGCAATGACTCAATTCAGGATGATTCTAGAACCCTATCTTACACAGGTTGTATCTTTGAAAGTATAAGGCCTCAGGATGAAATTTTAACCCAACGTACCTTGATCCATCTACCAAATATCCTCCAAGGGGTTCCTTATGAAACATCATAGAAAAAAAATGATAGTGAAAATTCCAAGGTGTCTCAGATGTAGTAGCGAAACCCCAAGACCTTCAGCTCTGATACTATATGTTAAGAACCAAATATCAATATAGCATAGAAAAACCTCAGAATAAGTACTCAACTCCTTGAAAAAGAGATAGTTCTAGATAATAAGCCTCTTCGAGGGGGAAACCTCCTTTTACACCACATAAATGTTCAAGTACAAGATGATTCCAAATGAAAATGTCTCCTTGGTATATATAGGAGACTAGGAGGTACAATTACAACTAATGGACCCAAGCCGACATAAATAAAATAAAATTACTAATGTAATATTCCCCAATTTAGGGGTAATGTGCCACTATTTGGGGCTTAACATCTATTATAGAGTTACAAATCAGATTTGGATGATGAAAGTGATGAGGTATTTTGGTTGAGGTACATGTTGGGTACATGGTACAAGTAGTTGATGAGTTGGTACATACATGAGGTGTATAGTTGATGATGTTGGTACATATTTATGAGTCATAGTTGATGAGTATTTGATACATGATTGGTCCATACTTGGTACATGGTTGGATGCACTTGCTTATGGTACAAGTTGATTACAGGTTGTTTGGTATAGGTTGGTGCATGGTTGATGCACTTGTTTATGGTACAAGTTGATTACAGGTTGATGTACAGGTTGGTGCATGGTTGATGCACTTGTTTATGGTACAGGTTGATTATAGGTTGAGGTACAGGTTGATGCATGGTTGATGCATAGTTCAGGTTATTGGTACATGTTGTTTGGTGCAGGTTGATTGGTACAGGTTTATAGCAGTATATCTCACAGTGATAGTGTGACAATGGTTCCATCATTCTACTTAAACGTCAGGGCAGTTGGAAGGGTCAAGGACAGATGGTTGTAGCCACTTTCTTGTTGTAGTCGGAGAACATAGGGGGTTGTAGCCTCCTTCTAGTTATAGCCAAAGAATTGGGGATTTGGAGCTTCCCTCAGGTTGTAGCCTGAGAAACTAGGGGGTTGGAGCCTCCTTCCAGTTGCAGCTAGAAAACAAAGGAAGTTGGTGCTTCCAATGAATGTAATTATTCAAGACATATAAGAAAACGTGTTTTGTGTTTTTCTCCCACTTTGGGTTTCCACGTAAAACACTGGTGTATTGTGTATGTGTATGATTGTTCATTGTTCATTTATTATTTACTCTACAGTTATTGGATGATAATGCTACATTGATATAAAACTTGGATCATATGGTTAAAAAGGATTAAATTTCTCTATTATTGATTCACCCCCCCCCCCCTCTCAGTAATACAACACCAAGTCGGGGCTCAACTCCACCAGGGAAAAGGGTTTCCTAGCGACAAGCTATGGTATGAAACTCAATAGAATTACTCAGTCCTAGGTGCCCACTACTGCAACTAGTCCACAGTCCCTCATTCCCCACACTCTTGGAACACCCAAGGAAGTGTGCCCCTTCTCTGCTCAACAGTCCTTCGGCTGCCCCATTTCTCTTCTCTGGGTTACTAGTAAAAATCCAGACAAGAAGTCTTTGAGCCCTGCTACTAATGTCCAACACACCCGGAAACCACTCTCAACAATAATCTCACCTGAAGAGTATGTTCTCGGGTCTAACAACCTCTTCACAAAAGCCAACATCTCACCCAGAGAGATTGCTCAAAGTCTATTAACTCATCTCTTTGACAGTATCTCTAATTACAGCACCACAAGTCCTAACAAGATTCTCTATGGAGAAAAGCTAATAATCGGATTTTCCATAGAGTGCGACCCCCTTCTTCCCATGAGATATTGCAACATGAATTCCCCTTGAATAATTATTCACATAATGGGTAATTCCATAATAATAATAATACACAAAATACACTAAGGAAAACAATATATATTGCATGCCTTCCACTTGACATTTGTCACTCCCAAAAGTAGCTTTAAGCCACTTGGTGACCCGTTCCCAACCCTCGAAAACTTAGAATAAAAGCATATCCCCATTACACTTTTATGTAAATATTATTAAAATATTTCCCCCTTTTCCCTTTTTTATTGGAGTAGGGCCCCCATCTCTTTTCGTTCGATTCATTCAGCATGCAGTGATGCAATATTATATTAATATTCATGATTATATTTACATGGATAGGCGTGTTGTCCTATCTACATCCAGGATCACCAACCTCATAATCACACATGCTCGTTGGCCTCAAAACATAAACATTCATATATACATATATAAAACTTCAGCACTGCACACTTCCAAGTCATTACCGTGTACTTACCCAAGTTCATGCAACACACAAAATGTGTGCACCCTGTATTTATAATAATTCTATGTGTGCTTGCTTGGATGCGCACAACACCAAAATCCAGGTGTCAATGGCTCACCAGTCTATATATAAATTACATAAACCATTATCATCAACAACTCACCAGCCTATATGTACAGTTACAAAGGGTCCCAGATCGGTGACATTACATGAGTCCATTGAATAGGATCACTTTAATGAAGACCCTATTGGACAAAACACTCCTCATGAAGATGAAGATTTGGTAATCCTTAGATCTTCTCAACATTATGAATTTGATGATCTTAATTGTTGTGTTTTTGAGAATAATGAATTTGAATAAAATCCCTTAAGTGACGATGAATTTGAGAAGTTATGTGCTTCTCCATTTAATGAAGATGAGGGCATATAAGATTCCATCTCTCCTTCGTATCAAGACAAGGGTTCAATGAGTTGTACTCCTTTCTAGGTTTTTGAACTGTGTGATACATCCTTTGATGATTTGAAAAAGGAAGAGATTGTAGAAAAACATTTGGATTTGTTCAACTTCTCATTTGATGAAGAACATGATAGGCATGAGATTGAAAATATTGGTGATATTCTACATAATGAAAGGAATAAATGGGATATAGTTTTTTTTCATTTTGATGGGGATCCTATTTGTGATACTGATGATGATTCTAGAGTCAAGAATGAAAAATTGTTGCCTTTGGAATTTCTATGTTTAGCAAATCCATTTTTAGAAGATTGCATGATCAATTTCCAGCCATGTTTTCCAATGGATAGCTTAGAAAATTTTCAAATTGGAGAACACGTTGTTGATGATGAAATTGCATAAGTCTCTTTGGGTAATTTACAACCATTTTTGGTGAAGGATGATGGTGTTTTGTTTTATTCTATGGAGCATGTGCATGACATCTAGTATTCATAAATTTTCCTTCCACATCGTCTGATAGATAGGGAAGAAATTTTGTAGTCAAATGGGTGTGATTTCAATGGTGAAAATGAAGAAAAATTTTAACCATACTTTCCTCTAAAGTTTGAAGAAAATGTGCATGAAAAAACAACATTGAAGGACACTTTTATGGTTGCAAGTTGCATAAGGTCTATGACCATTCAAAACAAAAATTTCCATCCATGTCTTTCCTCATCACCTCCTCGATTTGTCAATGAAAGTCAAGTTGGGAAGTATCTTTTTGGTGCTTGTTGTAAGAATTTCTAGGCACATATAGAGGGGAAACAAACCTTAATTTGAGAGAAATTTTGTTTTTCAAGATTTGAACTTACACCCCATTTTTCATCCACATATTTGTCAGGAAACCATGAGGTATTTTTCATATTTATTATGATTCCATATCAATCCTTGGGGAGTGACATCATATATGAAAGACAAAGTGGCCATTCTTGAAGTTGTGGATCATCCTTATGAAATGAAAGGGTTGCATCATGAAGGCATTTCTTGGAGAAAGGATCAGCCATCATTGTTATATTGCAACCCCAATCAAATATGGATAGAGAAAGCTTGTAAATGCACATGCCATTCTTTCCATGATTTTGTTGGTCTTGTCCATCCTCATGAGTTGGATTCTGTGTTTGGTCATGAGGTGATGTTTATACTGTCTCATGATCACTTTGTACTTGGCATATTCTTGTTTTGGTTTATAACTAAGAACAAGGGTAGAACTTTTGACATAGATGAGATGTTAGGGTGGCTTCATTGGTTGTATGATATTACCTTGCATTTTCTTCCCCCATGTCAAGTAGAGTAGTGTAGGATGAATGAGATTATTTGAAGTAGTAGAAAAAAAAATTGTGCTTCCTTTCATGCATCTTGATTGTGTTTTCTTACTTTCTTGTTTTCAATTATTACTTGACTTCATGCATGTTTAGCTAGTTTCATTTGATTGAGTCGTGTCTAAAAAAATGAAATAGAGGTTTTTGTCGCATTTCCTTTAAATTTTCCATATACTAGGGGGACCGTATTTCCCTGCCTATTTTTTTTAATAATGCTTTTATGGATAGTAGGAATTTTCTATCGATGTAGAGTTCGGGCCTTGGAGTTCTAAATATTGCTAAGGTTTTCACATTCTCTACAGCGAGCACATGTCACAATGTTGGAGCCAAATGTTAGCTCCTGACATCTAGGGGTAACTAGAGGAGAATTTTCTCCTCTTATATTTATCACGGACTACAGTTCCATAGATGATATCCATAGTTCTCCATAGATATTTGATCAAAGGTTATTCCCACATTTTTGTCAACTCACTCACATCTGATGATTATTGTGATTGACATACATGAGGTACATTATTTCATTGCTTCATATTAAGTGTTAATGTCTTATGTAGTTGTCATGAAAGTAGTAATCATTGGTTGAGTCAGATAATGGATCATGATTCTCTAAATTTATGTATTTTTCTTGTTTCACCTTAGTGCTCGTCATCATCTTCTATATAAGTGTTGTCACTCTTGGTATGATTTGTACTATTGGTGGGATTTGAGAGAGTTAATGTGTCCATATTCCAATACATACATAATTTCATTCATCCTTCTCGATTTCTATTGTCTTGCTGATGGGTTGGTTGTCATATATCACACAAAAATGTTCATTCTTCATAGTCCCATGAAAAGATCATCACCCCATTAGAACTATAAGCTTGAAGTGAAAAGAAAATAAAAATAAAAAAGAGAAAGAAAAGAAAAGTAAAAATAAATGAAGCATGAGCAATGCCCCCTTGCTAAAAGGTCATCACCCCAAGTCCTATGCAACAAAATGCACATCTAAGAAGAGACTAAATCAAATTAAACAAAATTTGAAAGTTAGAAAAGGTTAAATGGATAAATAAAATGGAAAAAAAGGGGGTGGAAAGACACGGTGTCGATGAAAGGTCAACTCAATGCATAAATGTTCCCTCATACTTCAAAGGAACTCATGTGGACAAATATCTTAAATAACCTCACATGGTTGTACAATGAAAATCATGAATTTACCCACCAAATGATACAATCTATCACTACACATGTTCCTTGATGGGTTTTCATGGGAACTACTTCTCCTCTTGTGTGTTGACACACAAAATAGGGGTTAATGATTCCCCCTCCATACATAAACTTGGTAATTGTATGAATTCTATGAGTAATTGAGAGTTTAAAATATGATGCTTAATGTGATCTACCTAATGGAATTTACATTTGACCTGATGTAATTTTTATGTTTCATTAGAATTTTCTACATGCCTCTAGATTGATGACTACCTTGGGTCACTTGCACCTTACTTTGGAAAATGTACTTGGCATGAATGTGACTTGGATTGAGCCTTGTTCCTTTGTAGGAAATTAAGAAGGCCACTTACATGCTTGATGGATGGAATCTTACTTCTTATGAAGGTTGTTGGGTTACTTATGATGTCATCACACCCTTTTGAAGAGGATGTTGCACCTCTTGGATGAAACATTGCACCCTTTGGAGGGAACGTTTCACTTTTGAACCCATTCACATGCCTTTTCACATCATTTTAGTGAGTCATCCACTCTTGGGATCCCACACATGTGCCTTGATCATGCATTTATGGAGGATGACTTGGCATTTGAACATGTTTTACATCATTTTGGGAGCATCGTTGTGGGTATTTTGACTCATCCATTCTTGTATCATGGGTATTTTATGTATTTTACCTTATCTCTAAGAATTGTAAAGAGATAAAGGTAATTTTTTTCTTTTCTTAGAATAAAAGCTAGGAAAATATTATTATTGTAATGAGAAGGGTGTTAAATATATCATATAAATAGAAGAGAACTTCTCATTTGTGAATCATTGAACTTGTGGAAAACTCCACTTGTCTACTATCATGACTATATTTTTTCTATGGATGGATAACTAGAGAGACTTCTTAAGGATGATGTCTAGTGGATGCTTTATAAAATTTCATAGATGTTCTTGGCTAGGGTTTTTGGATGAATTGATGTCTTGAGTAAGTGGTCTCTCTAAATATTTATGGATTTCGTTTATGAATGATTGTAAGTTTAGTTGTGCTTCTTTAGTGGTGGTGATGCACTCTCTTTCTACTTTATTTAACAAGTGCCTTCTTTAAATCTCTTAGAAGTTTACTGGTGGAGTATCTTCCCCTTGAACTATCTTGAATATTGTAAGGAACTTGTTGGATTTGCAAGGGTTTGTAGTGGATAACCCTAACTATCACCCTAGTTCCACTTACACTTTCTCAAGAGATTCCTTAGTTGACCCCATATGTGTAAAAAATATTAGTAGGAACTAGTCTTTCCTCATATAGTCAATCTTAAATTCAAAATTCAAAAGTTATCTTTGTTTTAGGGTAAATATAGGGTTTGTTTAGCTTACATTTAATTTTCAGTCATAAAAAACCCTAGACACCTAGGGTTTTCTTGCATAATTTTTACCTAAAATGCTAGGGTTTTCTTGCATAATTTTTACCTAAAATGCTAGGGTTTTCTTGCATAATTTTTACCTAAAATGCTAGGGTTTTCTTGCATGTGTTTGACCTAAAATCATATCTCTTGGAAAATTAGCCTAGTTGGTTTGTATTAAAACAATTTTAGGGTCGGATGTCTTGGTTTTATTGGCTATTATATGCTCTTGAAAATTCATGATTAATAAGTAAATTAAACCCTAGTTTTATTTTATATTTTAGTCCTAAATTTCACTTGTTTACAATCTAATTAAGTGGCTGAAATACAACATTATTAATACCTGTTTAATGTTGTAATTTCTATCTTTTATGTGAGTTTTGCAATAGCCTTTAGTAATTTTTAGATTTGTAATGTTTGGGGATAATTTTTCATTAGATAATCACTTGATAAAGTCTCTAAAACAGTCCTAAAGTGAGAAAACCGTAAATCTGAAATTTACTTTAAGTAACCACCTAATCTATAAATCATATATTATAATCCATTGGTGGTAATCTAGGTAGTTACATAGGTGACCTAGGACTCGAATCGTCTTTCCTTAGGAACTCTAGGGGCTACTAGGGAAGCCTCCTTTGTGTTGGATTCGTCCTTCACTAAAATTATGGAAGTAGTTGTCTAAGTGACAGTGGCAACACTTCTAATGTTCCACTAGTCTTTGAACATTATGAAGGATTTGCAGTAAGGTGCAAAATTTTGTGATAACATGACTTAAATGTGCTATGAATAGGTAGACACGTGTCAAAATGAACCAAGCACACTCCTCCATGTGGTGGCCACACTCCAAGCACGGTTATTTTTGTGGAGAACACACACCAGCACATGCCAAGCGCTTAACTCATTATTTAAATGAAAGTAAATCGATGATGATTAATCACTAGTGAACTAGTGAACTCTAGTCTATAATTAGAAGTTGATGCAAAACGGACTCAAAGAAACAAAAAAAGAAGTAATGGTGGTCCCAATCCATCTAAGTCATATATTTCATATTCAAACCAACATAGTGAGGCCCTCTAAGGTTGGATCTTGTTAACGAGATCTTTTATTTTATCTCAATTAGTAATGGAGAATAGCTAGAAAACACTTCATTTTCAATGCTTATAAGTAGGTGGGCTCTTAAATTATTCAAATATATCAAAGGTTTAAGGCAAGGGTGTACATTTTCACCATTACTCTTTATCATCATGATGGAGGCTTAGGACAAGATAATATCAAAGGAAAAATATGAGGGTTGTCTTATGGGCATGCAAGTATCATCCAACTCCCCTCCAATAACACATTCACCATTTATGGATGATTCCCTTTTGATGGGAAATGTTGGCAATAAAAAAGAAATATATTTGAACAAGATCTGGGAGGTGCTTGAAGAAACTTCAAGTTAATGAATCAGTGTCCAAAAGGAAACAATTATATTCCCATAAACCAGGTCTAGGATTAAGTCAAAAACACGGAGATAGTGAGTTTTAAGAGAGAATGCTTCCTTATTAGATATAGGATACTCATTGACAACATTTGAATATCATGGGGTTTAATCGAAAGCAAGTATAGATATTATGAAATCTTAGATGGACTTATGAGTGAACATAAGTTGATCCCTTGCAGCATATTGATATGAATCTATATCATCCTTATAACAATCCCCTTTTTTCTAAGCTTAACATTAGTAGCTCCAAGAACAATTCTAAGTGAAATGGAAGGAGCAAAAATAAATTTCTTATGAGGGAAGAGAAGAAAACATGGCGTCTTCTTTCTTATAATGAAGTTGTGAGGCCCAAATGAGAAGGTGTTGTTGGCTTAGCCTTAGAAGAGTAGATCTAATGAACAAATTTCTTGCATCTTAGTTCGTATGGAGAATGTTAAAGGAGAAAAATTGTATATTATGGAGAAAAATTATGAAGTCAAAATATCTTTATAACATAAGTCCATCGAGCATACTATCAAGAAAGGAATTTCCTAGAGGATCTCCAATCTAGAACAACATCATGGTAAATGGATTCCCATTGATTAGAAAGAATTACTTTTAAAATATTAAGGAGTGTAGAATACCTTTTGGGATGAGGTGTGGAATGGTTTTTTCCCTATAGTGGAAAATAAAAATCTCAAAGAAGTCAAAATCACCATGATTAACCATCATTAAATCAATGTTTGTGAATATTGAAAAGAAGGCTCCCAATCCCCAATCATATCTTATATCAAGCCTAGACAATGACGGGCAAAAATTCATAAGAAGAGGTAGCTAAACTTACATAGCATAGTTATCATGTTAGAGGAAGGTGATATCCAATCAACCAAAAGACATTTTTATATGGGGTATATTTGAGAGGGGAATATACAATGTAAATGTGAAGGAAGGGTAATGAAAGGAAGTATCAAAAGCAAAGGTAATTCAAAGATCAAATATAATATTTGGAGGTCAAAGAATGTGGGAAAATAACTTCCTTTACATGTTTAGAAATTTGAAAAGAAAGATTCCATCTAGAGAAGCGCTTAGGTTCATAGACATGCAAGACCCCTCTAGGGGTAGCAATGGGAAGACAATGCTCCCATTCCGCTAAAATGTGAACTTGTAATGTAAGCATATGAACATTGGGAAGATTTAAATAGTGGATATATAAGGCATGATGTTGTCTTGATAGAACTTTATTCATGGATTGGGTTCCACCCTCGAAAGAAATCTCTTTTTAAAGATCTATGAATGATGGCCCCTTTCTTTATTATATGTATTTTTTTTGAAGACTACAAATCTATGATTTTTTAAGATAACATATGATTTTTGAAGATAACAATGTTAATGCCAAAACAAGTTGGATTCTCGAAAGCACGTTGTTTGAATCTATTTATGCAGCCCTATATTGGGATGCCCAGACATGTCAAAAGGAGAAAGCCCCGATAAAGTAGTGGGGCCTTGTAGAAAAGAATCAATTACACTCACCTCAGTGAACCCCAAAATAGTCCCTCAATGGAAGGGTGGGTCAAGATTAATTTTGATGGGGCTGGTAAAGGAAATCCTCAAGAAGCTAGGTATGAATTTTTAAGAATTCATGAGTCCAGATTAATTTTGATGGGATTTAGTAAAAGAAATCTTCATGAATTAGGTATGAAGGGAGGAATTTGTTTTTGAAATCATGAAGGTGTAATCATGGTTTTTTATTTAGATAAGGGATTTTATGTTTTTTATTATTTTTGGGTATATTTTTAGATTAATTTTATCTGAAATTTAGTTAAAAATTGTTGGAATTGTAGATTTCAAAATTATTAAATCTATACAAATCAAGTGTTCTAAATTTTTTTCAAAATGTTAAATCTATTTTTGTATTTAAAATGATTAAAAAAATATAAAAATTTTAGACTAAACTACCAATAACAAAATAAAAAGTATATCAATTTTGAACTGTGTAAAAAAGGTTGGAAAAATCAAACACAAAACAAAACAGATAATAGAACCTTTAGACTAAGCAACCAATAACAAGGCAAAAAGAGTATCCATTTTGAACTGTGTAGAGAAGATCAGAAGAATCAACACAAAATAAAACAGATAATCATAAAGGGGCAATTCAAAACTCTTTGATTGGAGAAAGGAAGTCAAACCTTGGTTTGAGAAAAAAATGTAGTTACCAAGTTTTTGAATTCTAAATTCAATTTCAATTTCAATCTAATAGGAAAAGAAAATCGTATCTATAATTTGACAATATATATAAAATTCAACCGTATATATAAAAAAATCTACAATGTTTTCAAATATGGTAGCTGGAGGCAGCCATGCATCAAGGTAATAAAAGTAAATATGTGTAAACAGGGTAGTAGTCTAAACATTTTATCTTTTGGATTTGTTTTATCTTTTGGATATGATGAATGGTTGGATTTGCAGATTTGAGTGGCTAAGTTTGTATAATCCTAGTATCTCAGGTGTTTTTCATTAAGCTGAATCTATTTATGCATTTAAAAATGCAATTTAAACAACATAAAATAGCAATTTTGTCCAAATTTACATGTCTGGATGTCTGCCACAAAGATAAAACGTTTAGCCAACCCCCTAAACAAGGGTTATGCTTCCTGTAAAATGGCTAATCCAACGTGAAATAATGGGAAGACGGATTTAATTTTAAGTACAATTCATTTTGAGCATTTCCCTGGGCATGCACTCGATTTCTTGCTACGATCTTGAATTGAATCGCTTCAGGTGAATGCTTGTTCGCCCTGTGCTCTCATAAGATGAACCAAGTGAGCCAGGTAGGTGGTATGAAAAGTTACAAAGTATGGAATGTTTTTAGAATTTTAGGGAAAACTTTCAAAAAGTTGAATGTTTAGACAATCTCATATAAAAAAAATGTAGAATGTTTAAATTATCAGTTAAAATTTTCAAAAAGTTCAATGTTTAGATAATACCATATAAAAAATAAGTAGAAAAAAAAACTTAAAACGTTTAAACTATGACCTTCACATAGACCAACCTATAACTTATTGAAAAAAAAATATAATAAACTAAAAAACTGTTCAATGCCATGTATTGTCTAAAAACTATTAAATATATATGTAACTTCAACAGTCTGACTGTACACTGCCAAAACAACACAATATGATTTGTGGATAAGGATGAGAAGTAAGGCAGAATTACACCTTGATAGTAAGAAAGGCCAGACCTCCGAAACAGAATATAAGCAGAAAAGAAGCAACGGAATCTAATAATGAAATAATAACACTGAGAGCAGACAAACGGAACACTACTGTTGTGATGAATGTTAGTGAATATGAAGACAAAAGGAAATGGAATTTAATAATGAGATAATAACACAGAGCAGACAGACGGAACACTACTGTTGTGATGAATGTTCGTGAATATATTGACAAAATGGCAATGGAATCTGATAATAAGATAATAACACTGAGAGCAGACAAAGGGAACGCTACTGTTGTGATGAATGTTATTGAATATGAAGACAGAATGCTCGAACATTGGACAACTGCTCAAAAAAAATTTGGTAAGTACCAGAGCATCAAAATAATGAAAGAAATAAAAAGAGCCATCATGAAATCTGCCCTGGATGACACAACTGAGAAGAAATTCATTGCCAAGAACCCTATTATTCCCAGGATATATGGGTTACCGAAAATTTATAAAGATGGAGTCCCTTTTAAGACCTATTGAACTTTAGGTTCTCCAACTTACCAGCATGCAAAATTTCTAGCAAAAACTTTGAAGCCAACGGTAGGCCACACATAATTTTATATAAAGGATTCTCCCATTTTGTTGAACGCATAAAATATCTATACCCAGATGAAAATGACATTAAGGTCAGCTTTTCTCCCTACATTAAAGTTCCATTGGAAGATGCTATTAAGGTCATAAAAGAGATTATAAATCTAGGAATAGCAAATTTGGTGAGAATATGTCTAAAATCTACCTATTTTTGTAATAGGTCTAAAATCTACTTATTTTAACTTATGTGGTGAAAATAGCGAGATGGTATTATGGGATATGGCCAATCTTCAAATGGAATATTTAGAAAAGAAAGACATTGGATACCAATATCATTTGGTTTCATGGAAGATCTAATTTCGAAATTTCATGGAAGACCTAATTTTGAAAATTCTTTATACACCTAAATAACCAATGTGATCAAGTTTGATAGAGTTCAAAGAGGAAAATAAACAATAAACAAAAATAAATATGTTGAATAACTCAATGGGGTCTCATTGGCCTTCTCAATATTATAATGTGTTATATAGATTATAACAAGGTAATGGATCCAAACATAATGCAATAAATAACTGAAGACTAATCACACTTAACTAGTTGAGTTGGTAGGTGTACAGATAGGTGGATACATGGAGATTAATTCTAACACTCCCCCTTAATCTCAGTTGTTGCATACATCAGCACTTGCAATGCCCAAGAGTTATATTTGAAATTCAAAAATATTTTTTCCTAGTGGTTTAGTAAAAATGTCTCTTAGTTGATCCACAAAATTGAAGAGAAATATCTTCATTATTGACAAACTCTCAAATCAAATGAAAGCGAGTGTCAATGTGCTTGTTTTTCTTATGAAATACATGATTCTTTGATAATGTGAATGATCCAGAATCGGATCCAGAAGCCTGACAGGGCTTAAAAATGCTCAAAAATGAAAGTGTTCGGAATCCGACAAAATTAGTGCCATTGCGTCTGTCTCGTCTTCCTGATTCCGGCCATATATTTACTTCGTCAAACGGGCTCCGTATGCGAAAGTTATCGCGTTCTGTCCAAAAACCCAAACAGGCAAAAAAAGAGGGGATGACTGTACAGTCCGTACAGTGCCACGTGGCATGATGACTGTACAGGCCGTATGGCCATACAGATGACATGGCAACTCCTGGAGATGACATGTGGCAGGTTGATGTGGCGTACAGTAGACAGTTGGACCAATCTATGGGTGACACGTGTCACCACTATAAGGGTGACACATGGCACGGGATGACGTCAGCAGGTGACAGGGCAGTGACATGGCAGACGCACAGGCTGATAGCTGGCAGGGTACGTGGAAGACTGGTGGACGAATCAGCGTTTGACACTTGGCACTTTTTGGTTGGTTGTTGAGGTGCCACGTGGCCCAGTCATGGGTTGCCACGTGGCACCCTATGGTTGGCTCGTGGTTTGGTAAAATTTTATGGTTTCCACCAGGGTCGAACCCCCGACCTATCCTCTGGGCAATGGACTGGCAGAACCGGACTAACCGCCCACTCCACATGTAGTTCTTATTAACTATATGCAAAGCAAAAGAAAATATTTGAGTATGGTTACAGTTCTATTCGGCGGGGGGAAAGGGTCGGGGCTTAGCCCAAGCCCTCAGCATTGACATACGACCATGGTTCAACATGTATTATCACATGACCATATGCACGGGGATTTGGCGATAGGGACTAGCTCTCGGATCCCTGGCAGATCCCACAGGACCAGGAGCGTGTCCACCTTTTGGGCGCGGGGGTTATATATATATATATATAGTCATGGACCTATGCAAGCGCCCCACGACCAGGAGCTAGCACCGGGGAAGGGCCAGCGCATAGCTCGAGGGGCTAGCGCTCGGCCACATGGCCCAATATGACCAGGAGCGCGCGCAAGTTTGGGGGCTTAACGCCTAATTTTATTCAAAAGTAGTTTTTATGCTAAAGTTTGGATTTTCCATTGATATTATGCCTGTTTTAATGGATTTTCTCCATTTTTGGGAGATATTGGGCATTTTTGGAGCCCAAATTTTGGGAGGAAGTTGGGGATGGATAACCAACTTCAGATCTATAAAAACCAGGCCTGTTTGAGGCCATGGAGAACAGAAAAAGAAGAGTTATGTTGAAGGGAAGCCAAGCCAAATCCATTTTTATGCAGGGAAGCTATTGAGGAGCAGATGCTTGTGGGCCATTTCTGGGAGCTTCGGACGTCCGTTTTGCGTGTCGTTTTCTTTGCAGGGTTCTAGAGATCTGGAAGAACATGACCAGATCAATCTTGTAGCCAATTGGCACTGCTGCGATGTACTTTTGAGATTTTGAACAGAAATAAAGAAGCCTCCCCCACAGAGACAAAGGCCCGGAGACGTAGGCAAAGTTGTGCCGAACTCCATTATCAATTCTCGTGTTATGGTTTGCTATCTATTATTTCCTTTCAGATCTGCATATGTGTATATGGTTGTCATAATTCCTCTTCTTTCCTCATTCTTTCATTAAGCTTCTCAATTGGATAATTAACGCATGCAAAATTAAAACTCAACCATAGTCATTAAAAGATCCTACGGATCAAGTGGTATCAGAG
>ML783171.1:209039-244114 GCA_009831015.1 Picea engelmannii | reverse complement strand
TCGTGCATCGCCCCTCCCCCTTTGCCACCTCTCGATTTAAAGGAGGAGTGGGAAAGGGGGGAAGGATATGTCAGGCATTTCCCCTCCCCCTTTGCATTGGTTTAAAAGGAGACATCTTCTTAAAATGTAAAAAAGTATATATGACTTGACAGGAATATATACAAAGAATATCAATTTTATTTTAATAAGTTTTATATATGATCATAAAAAGCTTAACATATGTATTAGTTAAAAAAATTATTTATGTATTTATATTTTCATTGTTAAATGGGTTTTTCCAAAACATATAAAATTATATCTTCTTAAGAAGTAACATAGATATGACTTCATGGGAATATATAGAGAAAATATAAAAATTTATTTTAATAAGTTTTATAAAAAAAATAAGAAGTAACATAGATATGACTTCATGGGAATATATATAGAAAACATAAAAAATTATTTTAATAAATTTTATAAAAAAAAAATAAGAAGTAACATAGATATGACTTCATGGGAATATATATAGAAAACATAAAAATTTATTTTAATAAGTTTTATAAAAAAAATAATATATGTATTAGTTAAAAAATTGTGTATGTATTTTTATTTTCATTGTTGAATAGATTTATCCACTTTACAATGAATTGAATCACTTGTTTGTATTTCGAAGAAATTTATGATTATTGTATTTATAATTTAGTGATTTTTTATTTTATTTTTTTAATATAACAATGATTTTAATAAGTTTTATATATTATTGTAAAAAAAATTAATATATATATTGGTTAAAAGATTTATTTATTTATTTTTATTTTCATTGTTGAATGAATTTTTCCACTTTACACTAAATTGAATGATTATTTATGATTATTGTATCTATAATTTAATTGAATGATTATTTATGATTATTGTATCTATAATCATTAATGGTTTTTTAAATTGATTGTTTAATTTTCTTCTTAATTACAATTTCCAAATTCTAGATTAAATAATATAAATATTTCGTATGTTTTCGAAATAATCTACATTCATTAACATTTATTAATACAATAAATTTTTACCCAACTCTATATTTTAAAAAGTTGAAGGTTTTTCAGTTTAAATTATGGGTATAAGGGTATGAACTCTATGCTTTAAAAAGTTGAAGGTTTTCCGATTTAAATTATGGGTATAAGGGTATGAGAGATGGGAAAGGGAGGAGGGTGATGGCCAGTATCTCCCCTCTCCCCTTTGCATAGGGAGATGGAAAGGCATAGCCCTCCCCCTTTGCATTGGTTTAAATGGGGTGGGAAAGGGGTGACATTTTCTTAAAATGTAAAAACTTAGATATGACTAGACGGGAATATATAGAAAGAATTTCAATTTTTATTTTAATAAGTTTTATATATGATTAAAAATAATAATATATGTATTAGTTAAAAAAAAAATTATATATTTATATTTTCATTATCGAATAGATTTATCCACTTTACATTTTTATGTATTTATATTTTTATTATTAAAAGGATTTATGCACTTTGTATAGTTGGAAGAAATTTATGATTAGTATGTATTTATATTTTTATTATTAAATGGATTTATGCACTTTGTATAGTTGGAAGAAATTTATGATTAGTGTATTTATAATATAGTGACTTTTTATCTAACTTTTAAAAATATAACAATGGTTCTAATAAGTTTTATATATTATCCTTAAAACAATTAATATATGTATTTGTTAAGAAAAAATATTTATGTATTTCTATTTTAATTGTTGATTAGATTTTTCCACTTTACACTGGATTGAATTGTTTACACTAGATTGAGTGAATTGTTTGTATTTGGAAGGAATTTATCATTATTGTAGTTATAATCTAGTGATTTTTTATGTATTTTTTAAAAATATAACAATGGTTTTTTGAGTTGTTTAATTTTCTTTTTAATTTTCAAATTCTAAATCCTTCATTAAAAATATACTTCTTCATTAACATTTGTTATTACAATAAAATTTTACCCAACTTTATACTTTAAAAAGTTGAAATCTTTCCAGTTTAAATTATGGGTATAAGGGTAGGGTGGGGGCAATGTCCGGTATCGCCTCTCCGCCCCCCCTTTGCATTGGTTTAAAACGTTTAAAATAATCCAAAGGGGGGAAGGGCGATGCTAGGAATCGCACTCCTCCCTTTCCCAACCCCCACATTTAAAACATGGGGTGGAAAAAAGGGGAGGGCGATGACGGGCATCACCCCTCCCCCTTTTGCATTGGTTTAAACAAGGTGGGAAAGGGGGAAGGCAATGTTGGGCATTTCCCCTCCTCCTCTTTTCATTGGTTTAAAATGTGACATCATTTTAAAATGTAAAAATGTAACTTGAAGCGAACATCAAATTTTATTCTCATAAGTTTTATATATGATCTTAAAAAATTGATATATGTATTAGTTAAAAAGATTATATATGTATTTATATTTTCATTGTTAATAGATTTTTCCAAAACTTATAAAATTACATCTTCTTAAGATGTAAAAATGTAGATATGACTTTATGGGAATATATATAGATAACATCAAATTTTATTTTAATAAGTTTTATATATGATCACAAAAAAAAATTATTTTAATAAGTTTAATATATGATCACAAAAAAATTAATATATGTATTAGTTAAAAAAATGTTTATTTATTTCTATTTTTATTGTGGAATGGATTTATTCTGAATTGAGTGAGGTAGTTGGAAGAAATTTATGATTATTTTATTTATAATTTAGTGATTTTTTATCTATTTTTTAAACATATAATAATGGTTTTAATAAGTTTTATATATTATTGTAAAAAAATTAATATATGTATTTGTTAAAAAAAAAAAAGTATTTTCATTATTGAATGGATTTTTCCACTTTACAATGAATTGAATTGAGTTATTTGTTTGTAGTTTGAAGGAATTTATGATTATTGTATTTATAATCTAGTGATTTTTTATCTATATTTTTAAAATATAATAATGGTTTTTTTATCTTAATATTAATAGTTTAATTTTTTTCTTAATTTATAAATTTCATATCGTTCATTAAAAAATATTAATCATTTATAGGTTTCCAAAACAATCTACTTCTTCATTAACATTTATTATTACAATAAACTTTTACCCAACTCTATACTTTAAAAAGTTGAAATATTTCCAATTTAAATTATGGGTATAAGGGTACGGGGGGGTGATGCTCAACATCACCCCTCCCCCACTTTTCATTGGTTAAAATTTTTAAACCAATGCAAAGGGGGGAGAGATATTTCTGGCATTGCACCTCCCCCCTTTCCCATCCCCCTTGTTTAAACAGGGGGGGAAGGTGGGAAGGAGATGTCAAGCATTGCCCCTCCCCCCTTTGCATTGGTTTAAATGGGGGTGGAAAATGGGGGAGGGTGATGTGGGGCATCTCCCCTCTCCCCCTTTGCATTGGATTAAAAAAATTAAACCAATGCAAAGGGGGAGAGGGGAGATGCCCGACATCGCCCTCCCCCCTTTCATTTAAACCAATGCAAAGGGGGAGAGGGGGATTCCCTACATCGCCCTTTCCCCTTTCCCACCCCCATCAGAATGTGTTGATGTTGAGGAATCTACCTATTATGTTGTGGATAAAGGATCTACTAACCCTTTCCATTGTGATGCTAGTAGAATCACAACCTTGGTAGAATCTTAGAGTTGAATTTAGAGTCCTAATTTATGTTAATTTGTCTATGTCAATTTGTTTGTGTTTTGTTGAATAATTTTATTGCTAAAATAATGTATTCAAGTATACATTTGTTGAATACTAGTAAGTGTTTCAATTGATATTTTCATTTTTATTATGAAAAAAACAATGGCTTTTGTATTTATGCTGGAAAAAGGAAACACATATTTGGATGCAACAATTTTGATAATATTAGATGACAGTGTGTGGAAAAACAAAATCAATATGTCTATATAAATTTGGATTACGTTGGTTAAGTGTAACAAGTATTGATTCAAAGCTAATTCATCTTGGTTTTGTTGGTAATGTATATAGTGCCCAATAGTGCACTCTTCAACTAACGAACGAGGATAGTGTATTCATATCAATAGATTGGACAAATGGGGACTTTCTATCGACAATTAAGTAATGACAGAATTTTGTGAAGGGAAAAAGTAGCAATAAGATACGAAATATATGTACTCTTTGTTGGACATGCCGACCACACTGAGAGGGGGGGTGAATCAGTGTAGGGCTCTTTTCTACAACTTGTTCCTTCACAAAAATTCTTAGTTAGCAATCACCATTTACTCATCACTTATTGTTGTCATTTATAACCAGTTAAATGTGAACATATATCAGCAACATATATCATCAATAAGTCATCACTACAAGGAACACAAAGAACACAAGATGTATGTACAATTTTCTTTCTATTACGGACTACAATCCTTAGGTTACCAGCAACAACTGAATAGAGTTACAACTCCACAAGAGAACCAGCTCCACAATGCAAGACTCAGCTTACACAACTCAACACCAACTGAGAAGAGGAATCAATCCTCAACAGATGTCAATCTGTCAACAGGTACGCAACCTGTCAGTAGTGCATCGCGTGTATGTACGTTCCCTACCAGTAGTACATCTCGTGTATGTACGCAGCCAGTCTGTACTACACTCTGTGTATGCCTTCTGCGTAATTAGGGTTTTTCTCTTCATGAAAAACTCAGATCCTCTACAGCCTCCAGTCACATCCACTTATGTCTTTCACTATACCATAACCAATCTCAACACATCCATACTCTCCAACAACTTACTCATGCTCCTCAATCATAAAATATGAATGCTACTCAAACATAAGTAACCAACATACTATGGAAACCATATCAGTATTGAAACATAAGAGTGTTGCTCACCCTATCAATCAACCAACATAACCATATCACAATAGCCATACCAAGAATGCCTTAAGAATTCACCATACAATAAGCAAGAGTATCCATCAAGACAACTATGTAACCATACCAGAGATTCTATGGCAGATCTGAGCCCATAGAACGCAGATCTGGAACTTGCTTTAGAATTCAAGAACTTGACATCAGCTCACACTCAAGTCTCTGTGAATTCATCCAACTGTACATGCTTTGTCTTCCTTCATCCCATGTGTGTACGTGTTCTTCCTCACTATAGCTCACGTACTCCTTCATAAACTATTCCCCCTCACGTGTGCACCCAACATGCCACTCACACGCCCCCCCATACCCACATACACCAGACAGGCCCGAATGAAAGAAAAGAAATAAAGATAGAGTAGGTGTCAAAGCAGTTAGACAGAGGTCGAAGCCGGATAAATTATAAGGGAAGGAAGGAGGAAGAAGAGATGAAGCTGAGGCTACAGGCCCCCTGTAGGAAAGGGAGAGAGAGCCACAAAGTGGCTAATAGATAAGCCCAATATGAACGAAGATCAAGGCAAACGACACACATTCCATCCCATGCGAACAAGCAATAGAAGAATAGTTGACCCATGCAAGCAACCCGTGGCAAGTTAGTCTTCATCTCTAGGGAGAGCAACAATAGATAGATGGCCAGTGAGAAGAGATATGTATAGGTAGCATTCAATCAATCAGCAGTTAGTTTCTCCCCCGACCAATTATCTAAGGGGTGGTAGCATGTGAAGAACTAACTCTTACCGAAGGTTCAATTATCCTTGATCCCACACCTCCGGGACGGGGGGCCACCCATTCATTCCCACCACCTTACTGAGCATTCAAGTAAGTAAAAGGTAAAAGCTATCAACAGTTTCTAAACTTTCAAAATTTTCACTATCATGATCTCAGACTTACGAAAACTTTTATGCTTCCATGAGATCCTCCATTCAATCTCTCTCTCAAAATAGATCTTCAAGCTATTCTCAAGAGATGATTTTCACAAGAGACCCTTGCTTCTTATTTATACTCTCCAAGTAGCTTCCTTAGAAGCATCTTCTAGGCCACTTTGTCCACATAGTCACCTATGTCCAACTTTGCCCAATTTGCCACTTGTCCATGTATCCAATAGCCACTTGACCACTTAACCCATTTTCCTCATTTTATGGTTAACCTTCTTATAACCACTTTCCATAATTATAAATTTCTCCATTTACTTTATTATTTAAATAATCCCCTTGACTTTGTCACTTCACTTTATTATTTAAATAATCCTCTTTGATTTTGTCACTTCACTTTAATATTTAAATAATCCTCTTTGACTTTGTCACTTTATTATTTAAATAATCCTCCTTGACTTTGTCACTTCACTTTATTATTTAAATAATCCTCCTTGATTTTGTCCCTTCACTTTATTATTTAAATAATCCTCTTTGATTTTGTCACTTCACTTTATTATTTAAATAATCCTCTTTGACTTTGTCACTTCACTTTATTATTTAAATAATTTATTCTTTGAAAGAACTTTAACATCTTTGACATTTTGGGGCTTCAAGCCAACATATGAAGGTCCTCCAACTTCGTAAGGCCATAACTCTCAAACTATGAGGAGTTATGTGACGTTCCACATACCCCTGGAAATGGATTGACAAACGCTATCCATCTAGGATAGTTTCATTGACAAATCCAGTGACCTTCATCTCATTATTCCAAAATTAAGTATGGGTTCTCTATCCATACTACTAGGATAACTCAACTGCAAAGCGTCTTCCCGTGAGGGATTTCACCATAAGGGGACCACTTTGGAGTTCATCGCAAAGCGTCTTCTTATGAGGGATTTCACCATAAGGGGACCACTTTGAAGTTCATCCATTTATACAACCATGATAAGACAATAATCAGTGATCTTTTACATCAATCCAACTATGCATCAAATGACAACACATTCATCAATATTCATCTATGCATCATATATCAATGAAACCATATCGATCCATCTTCATCTATGCATCTCATCATATGACTATGAATCCACTTGACATTAGTCCATTTACATCAAGGAAAATACATGATCCATCAATCACTACATCAATATACTATGACAAGACATTGTTCCTTTGACATCAATACTTTTACATTAGTCATTTGGCATCAATAACATGATCCAACAATATCCCCCTTTGGCATTGATGGCAATAGCAACATTGATGTCAACATCAATCATTGATGGAAACATGTAGACAAGGCATTGCTCTACATCAATAGTCATCTCAATCACATCAATGTGACTATCTTTCCCCCTTTGACATCAATGGCAAAGGTTCAGTCTCCCCTTGGGGTTGCTCCCCCTTTCTGAACTCTCATTGGGACTTGTCCCCCTGTCTGAATGCCTTTTATCTTCTTCTAAATAATCTCTCCCCTTTTGAACAAGGAATATTACTCTAATGTAATGTTGAAGACATATAGCTCATGCTCCCTCTATGACCATCGCTCCCCTTGGAACTATGCCTCTGTGCTTTTTCTCCAATTATGGGTCTCTTTTTCAAGTATTTATCTTTGCATATGATAAATATCTCGTCTTGGAATCATGGGAAGAAGAATGACTCACCTTATGGGCATGTCTCCCCCTATCTTCTCTGCAATATGAACAATATGCTACCATTGCAATATGCTTCTGCTACAAATGCTACTGCTCAACTGGAACATAGATCAATTTCTCTTTATATGACGATCCTTGGACCTGTCCATGCATCAAACTCGTGGCATACCATACATCATGAAGAAAAATATATGTCAACAATGAATAGAGAATCATGAACAAAACATCAACCAAGTACATATTTATGCCAACCATGCACAATACCCATGTACATCAACCATGTACATCAATACCCTATCATATGCCATAAGATATTATCAATGGAGTGCATCAACCATATGCCTCTACCAACATGCCAACCATGTGCCTCAAACAAGTGTCATATCACTCATGATATGCCTCTATCAAGAACCAAGTGCCACAATTGTGTATCTTAATTAATGAAGTGTCTCAACTATATCATCCATACATCAACAAGTGCATCAAACATGTATCACCACTTGTACCAAGCAAGTGCATCAACCATGCACCAATACCACAACAAGATGAACTACAATCAAGATGTGTCATCATGCATGTATGCCATATCCACCATAAAATATGTGCCAATCATACTGCTAATAAGTGCCTCGAACAATGTACCAAAAGTGTACCAATCATGCATCAACTATAGATCAATCTATGTGCAATATGACCACCTCATCAACTCATCAACTGCATGTCCCACTATGTATCACATCCTCATGCCAAATGCATGCACCAAGATATCCAACAAATATGCATCTCACAATACATCATAAGACATATCTCATAACCAAAGTACCATAACTTCACTGTCACAACCAGGATTGTTCCTCAACAGAAAAGTGTCTCAATCCACACTCTAGGGTTAGTACCATGCATCAAGGATAGTCTTCCAACACTTAACCATATGTCATCACCATACATACATCAATTATGTATGCCAACATGTAATCATGAAAACCTGCAACAAACCATGTCAGATTCTGCAACAAAGAGTTATACCTTTATACCATGATGCAACTCATGTACATGGCCTTTTTCCCAAGGCTCTTTACCACATATATGTGGCTTGCTACACAGACAACTCGTGTATGTACGCAACTTATTCATAGGTCAGCTTACGTATGTACACGACTGTTACCATTGTAACCCGCATATGCTCCTAAGATGGAAAACTTGAGCTTCCCTTAAGGTTGTCATTATGTTCTGACTGTTTAGTTTTCTTCACCCACTTCTAAAAGTGTCCCAGCTTTTCAGAACTTGAGCTTTGATCTTCCATATTTTCAAAAATGTATTCCTTCCTAACTTCATAGCTTCTTCTAGTCATGCTATATGAATTCCTCATCATGGACTTTCTTCTTGTGTTCCAGGAATACTGGGATTTGTGGCCAAATCCACTACAATTGTAGCATCTCATGGTGTGACAATGAGCAACAATATGTCCTACTTGATTACATCTCCAACACCTTAGGGTGTTATGAAATATTTCACTATCTTTCCTTGCATAATATCTGCATTCCAAAGCTTTGTGACCATATTCATTACATGAGTAACATTGACCATGAAAAATATGTTCATACATTTGCTTTGGTGTCCATATTGAAGGTTTCTCTCTTCTTTGAGGTGTAAATATGGCTTCTTGATGTCTTCCTTGATTTGTTTTTTTGAAACTTTCCTTTCCTTGTGTAGATGATTAACTTGCAACATTATTTCCATCCTTTGAGAGTGAGGGACTTACCTCATGCTTCTTTGAAGTTTTTTCTTCAACATGTGTAGCTTCTTTCTTGTATCCAAGACCCGATTTATCATTTGGTGATCTTTGACTATCCAAGATATCATTCAATATTGTTGAGCTATTCAATAATTTTTTTGACTTCTCTACTTTCTTTCTAAGATCAACAACTTCAGCTTCCAACTTATGACATGAATCTTCCTTTTCGTTTACTTGATTCTTTAGTAATTCCTCTATTCTTTTGGCTTCTTCAATTTGGGTCTTTAGATGGACATTAACTTCAAGACTTTTGCTAATCTCATCATCTAGCTTCTTAGTCTCTTCAATTTCATTCTTTAGTCTTTTGATCTCTTCTTCTTTTTCTTCTAATTGAGTCTTTTTACTTTATTCTTGTTCCTTGAGCATTTCCTTTAACTTCAAGATATGCCTTTGATTCTTTTTAAGAAACTTTTTAGTGTTATCAGAAAGATAGCTATATTCTATATAAAAATATTCATAGTTGTATTCAAATAGACCCCATTCAACTTTCCTTTTAAGCTCTAATAGTTCTTCTTCTACTTCTTTCATGGGATAACTATCATTTAATTCTACGCATACTATATCTGTATTTTCTTCTTCACTTGTAGAGAAATATTCAACATCATCACATTTTTGAATCATTGCAAATAGAGGATTTTGGAGATTCTTTTCCTTCATTGTTCTTGATGGAGTTGTCTTTAAGGTCTTCCTTTTTTATTTGGTATGTCTCCTCTAGCTTTAGCCATAGATCCTTGGAGGAAGTGCATTGTCCCATGCTTTCTTTGATAGAACTTGAGATTCCACTAAGAATTGTCTTGAGAGTCAATGCATCATTCTTCTTTTCTTCCCTTTGAGTTGCAAACTTTGACTTGTTCTTCAAAGGAACTGATCCACCAGTAGTTTCTTTCCAAACACCCGCTCCTATTTCCTTCAAATGCACCTTCATTTCTATTCTCCATGTAGAATATTTTTCCTCATCAAGGAATGGAACTTCATCATCCATTTGTGTGTCCATGGATCTTCTCCAAGATTTTTAAGGCTTATAGTGAAGGCCTGATCTGATACCAATTGTTGGACACACCGACCACATTGAGAGGGGGGGTGAATCAGTGTAGGGATATTTTCTACAACTTTTCCCTTCAAAAAAATTCTTAGTTAGCAATCACCATTTACTCATCACTTTTTGTTTTCATTTATAACCAATTAAATGCGAACATATATCAGCAACATATATCATCAATAAGTCATCACTAGAATGAACACTAAGAACACAACATGTATGTACTATTTTCTTTCTATTACGGACTACAATCTTTAGGTTATCAACAACAATTGAATAGAGTGACAACTCCACAAGAGCACCAGCTCTACAATGCAAGACTCATCTTACACAACTCAGCACCAACTAAGAAGAGGAATCAATCCTCAATAGATACCAATCTGTCAACAGGTATGTGACTTGTCAGTAGTGCAGCATCTGTATGTACACGCCCTACCAGTAGTACAGCTCACATATGTACGTGGCTAGTCTGCACTACAACTTGTGTATGCCTTCTGAGTAATCAGGGTTTTTCTCTTCATGAAAAACTCAGATCCTCTGCAGCCTTCAGTCACATCCACTTTTGTCTTTCACTGTACCATAACCAATTTCAACATATCCATACTCTCCAACAAATTACTCATGTTGCTCAATCATACAATATGAATGCTACTCAATCATAAGTAACCAACATACTATGGCAACCATATCAGTACTGAAACATAAGAGTTATGCTCACTCTATCAATCAACCAACATAACCATATCACAACAACCATACCAAGAATGTCTTAAGAATTCACCATACAATAAGTAAGATTATCCATCAAGACAACTATGTAACCATACTAGAGTTTCTATGGCAGATCTAAGCCCATAGAATGCAGATCTTGAACTTGTTTCAAACTTCAAGAACCTTACATCATCTCACACTCAAGTCTCCAAGACTTCATCCAACTGTATGCGCTATGCCTTCCTTCAGCCCGTGTGTGTACGTGTTCTTCATCATTGTAGCCCGCATACTCCTTCAGAAACTAGGGTTTCTAAACTTCTGAAACTTTCGTTGTCATGATCTCAGACTTACGAAAAATTTAATGCTTCCATGAGATCCTCCAGTCAATCTCTCTCTCAGAATAGATCTTCAAGCTATGCTCAAGAGATGATTTTCACAAGAGACCCTTGCTTCTTATTTATACTCTCCAAGTAGCTTCCTTAGAAGCATCTTCTAGGCCACTATGTCCACATAGTCACCTATGTCCAACTTTTCCCAATTTTCCACTTGTCCACATATCCAATAGCCACTTGACCACTTAACCCATTTTCTTCATTTTAGGGTTAACCTTCTTATAACCATTTTCCATAATTAGAAAGTTCTTCATTTACTTTATTATTTAAATAATCCTCCTTGACTTTGTCACTTCACTTTATTATTTAAATAATCCTCTTTGATTTTTTCACTTCACTTTAATATTTAAATAATCCTCTTTGACTTAGTCACTTTATTATTTAAATAATCCTCCTTAACTTTGTCACTTCACTTTATTATTTAAATAATCCTCTTTGATTTTGTCACTTCACTTTATTATTTAAATAATCATGTTTGATAATGTCACTTCACTTTATTATTTAAATAATTTATTCTTTGCAAGAACTTTGACTTCTTTGACCTTTTGGGTCTTCAAGCCAACATATGAGGGTCCTCCAACTTCGTAAGGCCATAACTCTCAAACTGTGAGGATTTATGTGACATTACACATACCACCGGAAATGGATTGACAAGAACTATCCATCTAGGATAGTTTCACTGACAAATTATATGATCTTCATCTCATTATATCATAATTAAGCATGGGTTCTCTAACCATACTGCTAGGATAACTTAACCGCAAAGCGTCTTCCCATGGGGGATTTCACCATAAGGGGATAGCTTTGGAGTTCACCGTAAAGTGTCTTCCCATGAGGGATTTCACCATAAGGGGACCACTTTGGATTTCATCCATTTGTACAACCATGACAAGACAATAATGAGTGATCTTTTACATCAATCCAACTATGCATCAAATGACAACGCATTCATCCATCTTCATCTATGCATCATATATCAATGAAACCATATCGACCCATCTTCATCTATGCATCTCATCATATGACTATGACTCCACTTGACATCAATCCATTTACATCAAGGACAATACATGATCCATCAATCACTACATCAATATACTATGACAAGACATTGTTCCTTTGACATCAATCCTTTGGCATCAATGACATCATGATTCAACACACTTATGGATTGTTGCAAGCCATTTTGCAAATGTTGTACCTGAAAGGAAGGGTGTCTTGACTAACTCTATCCTTCAAACTCTCACTCTTTGAAATTGGAAAGTGAGCTTTACATGCCTTAAATATATGTGCTCCCTTGTTGTCTTAAAGAAAGGTAGAGGTAATGCAGGTGCTATTTTATTTTTGAATGATAGTCAAGAAAACAAATGGTGGTTTTTTTACTTGCGAGGTAAAGGTATCACTTTTATAAGTTAGCATTTCATAAACAAATGGAAAGTGGATTTTAAAAATTTTGAGTATTTTTATCTATCAACGGCCTATTTAAAATTGACATTGTAGTGATTGCACAAGATTACACAACAAAATGATATTCGTATTACATTACATTTTTTCACAATTACTACACAATTATATAGTTGGATTGAGATCCAACTTGTTCTAAACATAGAGAGAAGGGTTGAGAGAATCTCTCAGCAACCTCCAACAAACCCAAACCAATTATATTGTAAGCATTATTCCAACACCCTCCCATAATCCTTACATTACAAATATTATATGATAATTACAATACTCAAATTTCAACATAGATATTTGTCTTGATATGGTCTTCATCAACACTCCTATCCACTCTGAAATCTTTTGGTATACACTCTTTCTTCTCCACAACTTCGAGCTTCCCTTTCAACTCATTTAAGACAACAACGCTTCTGACCATCATTGACGAATTTGTAGAATTTACGCTTCTCGACCTCCTGAAGGACAATATCGATACTAAATTATCCTATGGATACACTACCATCTGTGGAATTCCCCAAAAGAGAAACTTTTGACAGTTATATAGGATAGTGATCTAATTACTAGATATTTTCAGCAGTCAATCATAAAACTAACCTTATTTAAACACATCTACAACAATATACACAAGGATAACCTATAACCGACGATCTTGAAGCCCGAAGCATAACAAGATCCACCATCATATAACAGAATGTAGATACAATCGAATCAGTAATATGTTCTCTCGAAACCGAAAAAATTTAAGAACTACTAATTCAGATTACATTAGTTTGTTCTTTATTGGTTCTGTCGAATACAATTTTACAAATAAAATTTGTTCCACTAAAAAAACTTAATATAAATACACTACCATGGAAAGATTTTCAATTGTCTCTACACACCAAATAAAGTAAATAGCATCTCGCGTTGGAATCTGGTCATCGTTGGAGGATTGAGACCAGTGTTAAATAGATTCCCATATCTGCACCACGGTCCCATTTCTGCACCACGGATTCTTCAATTTTACATTGATGTGGCCTCCCTATTCTTTCAAATATTTTTGAGCAACCACTATCTGTTTCATGGAAGTGGAAGGTTTAATGGCATAGGAGGTGACACAATTAGATGATTCGACAATTAACTCTAATTCTGAGCGGTGATTATGACTCTCTAGATGACGTCTCTATAAACAAAAAAAGCGGCTTCCTTAGAGGCAATACATGCAGCGATCTAGCTTCACCTAAAATTCTACACTTGTAGCCCCTATTCTCTGCAATTTAGTAGCGTAAAAATATCTTTGTAAATTCAAGCTATGAATCCTTACGCAACACTACATCTGCGAATTTGTCGTTCCTTCAAATATATTCATACTTCACGGATCTAACATTCTTGGTGGCTCTCTCTCTTTGTACATGATTCTCTAGCTGCAACAGCGACAATTTTATTCTTAAATGATGGGAAGTGATTTCTTCTTTGATGGAGGCAGTTCCAACAAACCACCCACCCACACAGGCACACAGAAATTTTCACACCAGCAAAAGAAAAATAAAACACACCTACACTAATATATATGTACAGAAAATTGATCCTCAAATTTATTCCATCTTCCTGAGACCTCCTGTTAGGGAGTCAAGCTCAGATGAGCTCTGATATCATATTAAAAATTTCCATTGCAGTGATTGCACAAGATTACACAACAAAATGATATTTGTATTACATTACATTTTTGCACAATTACTACACAATTATATAGTTGTATTCAGATCCAACTTATTCTAAACATAGATAGAGGGGTTGAGAGAATCTCTCAACAAGCTCCAACAAACCCAAACCAATTCTATTGTAAGCATTATTCCAACACAACCACTATACTAGAAAGTATAAATAAAATAAGATAAAATAAATTATTTTTCAAACCATTTGAGTAATGTTTATAATATAAAATAAATAAATTTTATATTTGGTCCAATGGTTCATTGTGTCATGGTTATTTACCTTTCACTTGACAAGTGCAGTGAAAATAAATGTGATCCAACAGTACATTGATGGGCCTCTTGTCTTAGTGTATATGATTAGTAAATTATAATATTATATTTTAAAACATATCATGTTTTTTTGTTTATCCAGTCTTTTAAGGTTTTTTTAAGACATTCTCATGTTATTAAAATCAACTTCAACATGGACCAAGGTTTTCCAAGACCTATATATGAGCTCTGATCTATGGTTTTAGCATCGAACCCTCAACGCGTCACCATGTCTCTCCCCGTTGAGGCCATGGAGGCCAAGGGAGGGGGGCCTTCGACCCCCACCTACAGTTCTGTCACTGTCAAGGAGCATGGCTCCTCACATTTCAAACCACTGAACTTCGAGCTTCTGGATGGTATGAAACAAATCATTTGGGAGGAATAAATACCAACGGAGAAACTGATGGAAATAGACCCAGAATCCAATCACCCAAAAATTTCTCACACTTGGGAACCAGGCAAATGTATCCCGCAAGCCCCGATTGCCCCGAAATATATCATAAATTCTCCAAGAATAGAAGATCAGAAGTAATACATGAGGGACTTCGTTCTGATAGGGAAATTTTTGGGGCTATGGCCTTCAGAAAAGGACCTAGTCAAATGGATTCAGCACTGGTGGAAGCCCAAGGGTCACTATGACCTCCAACTTGAATCAAAAGGCTTCTTCACTATCATCTTACACAACCTGGAGGACAAAAAATGAATATTTGAAGGAGTTTCATACTTCTACAACTCGGTAGGTCTCTTCCTCCATTTCTGAATGGAAAGATTCAGTCCCGAAAAGGAAGACTTCACACATGCCCCGGTCTAGTTGAGACTCTACTCGCTCCCACAAGAATTTTGGCTGGAAGAGACTCTTGCAGGAATCGGAAACACCATTGGCATCTATGTCAAATCCTTGGAGGCAACAAGACAACAAACGTACACTTCTTATGCATGCATCTGTGTCTATTTGAATATCTCCAAACCTCTCCCCGGAGCCATCACCCTAGATTATCAAGATGACGAATGGTCCCAAACACTAGACTATGAACATATCCCATTTTGTTGTTGTAAATGCCACTAGAATGGTCACCTTTTCGGAGAATTCTCTCTAAATAACCCAAACAAGACCAATCTAAAAGATCCTGACAAACCCAAGGATGGATTAGCCCAAGTCATGGGTCGACGCAGGCATCAGGCCAAAAAAACGCACCCCCAGGCCTCCCCAAGACCCTCAACCAAGAACTCTTTCGAAGCCCTTCAAACCCCGTCATACATCCCCTCTTCTTCCACTAACCCTCTAACAACTCCTGCAACCCCTGCGACTGTCCAAGGCTCCACAAATCCAGTCCCCTCTGCCCCTTTTTCCACCCAAATCCCACCCTCTGAGGCTTCCCTCCCTGCGAACCTCGAACCAGAAATTGGGGACCCAGACATGGATTTGGAAGATCAGGAGCTAGCAAGTATTGATATGGCACACCTGGAGAAAGCTTACCACAAACAGAAATTGCATTTCATACCACCAGATCAACTGCGCAAATTCCACAAAGTCTTTCTCAACTCATCGGCAGGAGGATCAACCCGCGCCAATACGAATCTTGGAATACAAAAAGGAACCTCGAAGGATCAACGCAAACCTCCAAACATGAGAAAAAATGAGGCAGAAAACCAAAACATCAACTCATTCAAGATGTCGGAAACTTCCTTATAAAATCAGGTCAGATTCATCTAATCTCATATAGTTTTCCTCCCCTCCAACCCTCACCATCCTCATGAAGATACTATCCTGGAATATAAGGGGCCTCAACGCAAAAAGTAAATAAGGTTTTCTTTGAGAAAGAATTATGAAGGAACAGACAGATATACTTCTACTGCAGGAAACAAAATGCGCATGTAAGGAAGCCTCGCTCATTCTTCAAAAATGTTGGAAGCAAGCCAATTAGGTTGAAGTCGGTGCTAAGGGGGCAGAGGGCGGCTTGGAAATGCTTTGGAATCCATCCACAATTTTGTTGGAAGGTTTTTTCAGGTCCAAATGGACCATTACATCCTCCTTTTGGCTTATTGGCTCGGACAAACTCGGATACATCACAAATGTCTACGGACACACAAGACCGGGAGAAAAGGAATCCTTCCTCCAACATGTAGAATGGACTGCCAATCACATTGGCTCCCAATTTTGGATCCTAGGGGGTGAATTCAATATGATAACAGGTCTGGAGGAAAAAAGGGGAGGCACACGCACGCTGGGAAATTATAGTGAGCACTTCAACTAAATCATTGGCCTTTTGAATCTCATTGATGTAGAAACAGACAATGGGCCCTTCACTTGGTCTAATAGACACTCGGGGGCCCAAATGTCTCCAGCATATTAGACCATTTTTTAATTTCAGAAGCCATCATGTTGGATGTCTTGGCTTCGAATGTCGCGGTCATCGACACCCCGAGTTCGGACCACTGGTCGATTCTCCTAACAATAAACAGCAGTGGCACCCCAGGCAGAAAGCCCTTCCACTTTGAAAAATTATGGTTAACACACCCAAAATTCCAAGCTAAGATCAAGCTCTAGTGGGAAGACGCGGCCATCCCAACAGGGACCCCAATATACGGATTTCAACAAAGGCTAAAAAACCTCAAACAACATCTAAAATATTCGAATAAGTCCACCTTCAGCAACATCTTTCATGCTCAGGAAATTCTCAATCAACAAATGCAAAGCCTCCAACAACAGATCAGGTCTCAAGGCCTCACTGATCCCCTAAAGGAGCAGGAGGCTTTAATAAGCAACCAGTTGGTAAAAAGACAGGCGCAGGAGGAAATACTCTGGAGACAAAAATATCGCATCCAATGGTTGAAAGAGGGGGAAAAAACACAAAAATATTTCATAGATCTATGGTCCAGCGGCGCCAAACAATTCGCATTACTCACCTAGTCTCAGAAAAAGGAATGGAACTTCAACAGCACGCAGATATAGAAAAGGAAATTATGGTATCCTATTACAAAAACCTTCTTACGGAACCCTCAGTAGATTGCTCGCGTGCAATTGACTCCATCCTCAAGAATATCCCAAAGGAGGTCACTAAAGAACAGAACAAGGCTCTTATGAGACCTATCACATAGGAGGAAGTCGATCAATCTCTTAAGGACACCCTGTTCTACAAGGCTCCTAGTCGGATGGGTTCACTTTTGATTTCTTCCACCACTGTTGGAGCATCATCTGCAAAGATTTTTGGGAAATCATCGAGGACTCTAGAAGATCTGGGTAGGTACTCCAATCCCTCGATGCAACCTTTCTTACTCTCATTCCCAAAGATAACAACTCTACTTCCCCTTTGCACTTTCATCCCATTGCACTCTTCAATGTCATTTACAAACTCTTGACGAAGATCATCGCTACACCCTAAAGCCAATACTACCTTTCATAATATCTCCCGAACAATAGGGCTATGTTGAGGGTAGACAAATTTTGGATAGTGTCATCTTGGCTCACGAAGTCATCCACTTGCTTCATTCGACCAAAACTCAAGGTATGCTTCTAAAACTGGATCTCTCTAAAGCCTTTGATTAATTAAGCTAGAATTACTTAAACTCAACTCTCCTCGCCTTTGGCTTTGAACCCTTGTGGGTCTCTTGGATTTTCAACCTCACCTCGTCATCCCTGTTCTCCATTTTTATCAATGGCGTTCCGTCCAAACCTTTCTCCCCCTCCAGAGGAATAAGGCAAGAGGACTCGCTTTCGCCCTTGCTTTTCATAATTATGGCGGAAGGGCTAGGTCGTTCCATCAAAGAAACCATTACTGATCACTCCCTCTCGGGCCTCACCCCCCATGGAATTTTCCCTCCCATCTCCCACAGTCAATTCATAGACAATTTACTCCTCATGGGGGTACCCACAACTCGAGAATCCCTACGCATCAAATCTCTCATCAACCTTTTTTGTGAGGCCTCAAGCATGGAAGTGAATCTTTCCAAATCTCAAATATTCTTTCTCAACACGCCCATCCAGGTCCAACTTCACATTATGCAGTTACTGGGGTTTACCCGTAGCGTCCTCCCCTCCACTTACCTGAGCATCCCCCTTATTGACAACCCGCTAAGAAATACTTCCTCGGACTCCTTGTTGTCCAGCTTCTGAAAGAAACTCTCCTTGTGGACCTTCTAATCCCTCAATCTGTTGGTTCCTCCTCAAGTTTGTCCTACAAGCCCTTCCAGTCTATGCCTTCTCAGCTCTGGCAGCCCCAAACTACATCCTCAACACCTTAAGGAATCTCCAAAGGAGCTTTTTTTGGCAAGGTACCAACGAAGGATGCAAAATGACTTTGGTTAGCTGGAAAAAAGTATGCAAACCAAAGAAAGTAGGGGGCCTCGGCCTCAGAGACCTAGCTCTTCTCAACAAGGTCCTCAGTGAAAAAATTTGGTGGAGATGGTTAAAAAGACCACAAGATATTTGGGTGCGTCTTTGGAGGAAAAAATACACCCCAACAATTCTGGAAAGGGAGCTCATCAGGTGGAATGGTCAGAGCCCTGTCTCACTCATTTAGAACATGGCCAAGAACAATAAGAGACTCATAAAAGAACACTCCTTCTGGGAACTGTAGAGTGGGAATTCATCTCTCTTCTGGTGTGACTCTTAGAAACAACTTCCAGCCCTGAACACTAATCCCACTTTGAGTTCCCTCATCCCCTTCACAACAGACGCAGGCCTCCTCAAAGTGTCGGATTTCTGGAATCTGGAAGCTACAAGAAACATTTGGCACATTTGGAAAAACTCCCACGAAGCTTTGAACATCCCCCTTGAATTAAACATCCAACCTTTGTAGGATCACCTTGACTCAAGGAAAATTTTAAGACAACACGGGGAAGACATTCTCAGATGGGGAAACACCACCACAGGTACCTTCAACATACAAGAAGCTTACCATCTAAGAACAGGCCATAGATCCTTACCAAAAGAAGAGGTCTGGGGAAAGATCTGGGAAGCAAAATCCTAGCCCAAAATTAGTACTTTCCTTTGGCTAACTGCGCATAATAGCATTCTCACTTGGGATAACTTATGGAAAAGGGGCTTCATCAGTCCCTCTTGGTGTCAATTATGTGGCACAAAGGAGGAAACTCAAAACCATCTCCTAAATTTGTGCTCATATAGTTCCTACATCTGGGATCACAGCACCAGGCTCATGAGAACCATGGACAGGAACCGCACATGCATTCGGGAGACCATAGAAGGCTGGAGAGGTTCCATTTTTTAGTCCCCCATCCTTAACAAAATTTGGAAACTTCTATCGAGCTTCATCCTTTGGAAAATCTGGAAGGAACGGAATCGACGTATATTTAAATCAGCTTCCAGGAATTGGCAAGACATTTGGACCACAATCCATTCCAACATCAAAGAAACAATATTTTTGCGCCCGTGGACAGATCGGGACTTAAATTGCCCAATGAATGAGCGTCTCATCCTAAATTCCTGGAAAATCAATTTCCCTTCCCTTCCCACAAGCCCTTCCACGTCCGTAAGTCGCAATCCCAACCCCACTCACTGGGAGGCTCCACACTCAGGATGTCACAAATTAAACTTCGATGGAGCCTCCAAAGGAAATTTGGGACCTGCAGGATATGGAGCAGTCATTCACAACAGGAAAGGGGAAATCCTCCACATCTTAGCAAGGAATCTGGGGCACAACACCAACAATGTTGCAGAAATATGGGGACTTCTCTGTGGTTTTCAAGCAGCCAAAGATCAATGGTTTTTCCCCATAATAGTTGAAGGGGACTCGTTGATTGTCATTAATCTCCTCTCTCATCTCCTCAATGGTCCAGACCCGGAGAAAATCTCCCCTAGCTGGAGACCTATGAATGGTATTTTCATAATAAAATCCATTCTCCAACCATATTGGGTAATCTTTCCTTCCCGTGTTCGAAGAACAGCCAATCAAGTTGTTGACATGTTGGAAAATTATGGAGTAGATCTACATGAAGGCAAATTCTCGTGCTCCACCGTCCTCTTCTTCCTCCCATCCCACAATGATTGCTTGCAGAAACATAGCCAACAACAAGGATCGACCCCTGGATGGGGTGTTATCAAGCATAGAACATGGACAGGCCAAGGAGAGGCCATCTAGACAAGCGTCCGACCACTTGGCGCCAACTCAAACTCACCCCCCCTCAACCATCACTTCATGGGAATGAATCCCCTACCGTCAGTCTCCAAACTCCTCTCGTGGCCAGCTTGTTGCATGCTCATGACGCTCCTCTTCATGGGATATTTCACAACGATGGGAAGTACGCCTTCTCAATACCATCAACAACCTAAGAATGTCGCTCCTAAGTTGGTGCTTGGGCGCGTAGAAACTCAATTATGCCTTCGGCCTTTGCATCTTCGGCTCTCCCTGGTTTTCAATTTTGTTTTCCTCTTTGGGTGCGACCTCCACTCGGCCTCCTAGTCTTTTGGTTCATGCCTCTCATCATGGGTTCTGTTGGTCAGCTCTGTTTCCTTGCATCTACATGGCGTTCTTTGTCCCATGGTCTCACTTCTCCTTTGGGCTCTGCGCTCCCCGTCCCAAGCTCTTGAACTTCCTTTGTGCTTTTCGTCCCACTTCCAGCCAGTAGCCAGCACCATGCCCCATCTTAGGGGAAAACCCAAAAGAGGGGCGGACTGGTATGCAACACGAGGAAGGAAGGCACCCAAATCTGACTCTCCCCCTGAAAACGATGAAATTCCTTTTGCTTCTCCCCCTGAAAACGATGGCACCCCCATCTTGAATCCTGCAGTTGCTCCCTCTCCTGCTCAAACATTTCATGAGACCACCCTAGACCTCTCCCCTCTCTTGAATCCTTACGCCTGCAGGATTGAATGGTTTGACAACTACGAAAATTTGCTTGGCTTTGCGCCTCCACCACCCTCCCCTCCTCCTCGTCCTCCACCACCACCTTCTCCCCCTCGCCACCCGCCTTCACCACCCCCTATAACCTCCTCTGCTCCCTTTGTTTCTACTTCCTCTTCCTCCGACTCTCTGTTGTCCCCCCACGCCACCCCCCTCTCTCCCTTCTTCTTGCGACAGGTGTGCAGACAGAGCAGACATCATGGATTCCCTAAACGACCTCAAGAGGGGTCTAGGGGATGTCAATTCGGCCTTACTCGAGCAGCAACACAAGGAATCTGAACGCTAGAGCCGAGTGGATCTCATGATATCCTTCCTACAGGACCTTCGACAAGCCATCTCAGACCGAGCAAGGCTCGACAAAGGCAAATTGCAGGGGCACCAAGCATTCGTTGGACCAAGGCTCGATCCAGGTTTTATTTAACCATGCTTCAGGTTTATGCTTTTTTTTATTTTGGTAGCCCTGGGAGGCTGACCAGTTTTGGGGTGTTTGGTTTATGTTTTTTCGGTTCGGATTAGCAATCAGAACTTTACCCTGCGTGGCAACATAGTTTTATTTTTCTACATATTTTATTCCTACATTTTGGAGAAGTAGCAACTGTGGTTTTCCACTAGAGCACTGCTGCCACGTTTGATCAGGAAAGACAGACAGATGTAATTTCTTTTACTACAAGATCTAATACAATACTTCTAACTTACAAAAAAAAATCAACTTCAACATGTGAATTTGAATTTGATCTTAATTTTGTATTTAATCATATTCGATTTCCCCTTCAATGTTGTAATCGTTGCGCCTAATATTTAGGGTCGTCTTCCATGTATAAACCTAACTTGTGGAACATAGCCCTTATTTTTGTGAAAATATCATGATTCATGTAAAAATATCATTTTTAAACATTTTCCCTCTACTTTTGTGGGTTACTCTAGTTTAGCCATTTCTAATCAATAAGGAAAAACAAATGGTAGACAAATGGTAGCTTCACTCTGGCATTCAAATTCTCATTACGTGTCTTTACCTTCTCGATCAACGATGAAAACTTTAAATAAAAAACGATAAAAACTTTAAATAAAAAAAATATATTATAAACTATTGCATTACCCTTCAAATAAAGCTCAATGTAAGTTGAATTTCATGGCTCTTTACAATGTGGAATTTTAGGGCCATTTACAAGCTCACATTTCAAATCAATCCCTTTATTTTTATTTGGGTAAGTAAAATAAACGATTCTTCAACCATATATAAATGAGCATTAATTCTTAATCACATCATATTCACTTTATATCTTAATCCTAAATCATATTGATTTATGCATAGCATTACATCTAAAGCATATCACGTGTACACGATCGCACATGACATGTACCATAAAAATGTGTTTTTTATATGTTTTATGTCATTTTTTATTTTATTTCTTTTTATTATTAAATTTGTGTTATGAATTTTATTTTTTAAATATGTTATTATTTTATTTTATTTTAAATCTTGTTTATAGAGGTTTTTTCTATTTCTTTTATTATTATTATTATTGTTTATTTTTTCTTATTTTTTGGTTGGATTTGGGGATTAAAAAAAATAATGAATAATTTTTTTTTCACATTTCCAATTAAGCATTTGATTTTCATTGTTTCATTTACAATGGTATGAGTAATCAAGGTTACGGTTTCAATTAGGTTTTAATTTTGATTTGAAAAATAAAATTGGTGCTACTAGAAGCACCACTTTTCGATTTTAAGGTCAATTTTCCATAATGGTATTGGTCGTCAAGGTCGCGATTTCAAATAGGTCACCATTTTAGCCACCCTCCAAAAAAGGGTGCTACCAGTAGCGCCACTTTTTGAAACGGAGGTTGATTTTGGTGTTTTTGACCCAAAAAATGGACTTTTTTAGATCAAAGTTCTTGTTTTGAGATCACAGTTCTCGTTAAGTTGGTAACTATGGTTGTTTTGCTGATAAATTTCTCTTATGCTTCTTGTTCTCTGATTTTCTTCAAAAGAAGATGAATCATTGCTGAAAGAAGAACCATTTTCAGAGTGTTCTTGTTGTCTGTGTACCTGCAATCTTGGTAGTCTTGGTGGATGAGCTTGTTGTTCTGAACTCTCAATTTTATCATCAATTTGTTGCATTGGATTTTGATTGTCCAATGTTACATTTTCCTGCTAAAATCATCAATAAAGGTCGGAAAATAAAAACTTCCAACAATGGATTGGGTTTGCATTGGTCCACAGAGGTCCGTGTGAATCAATTCTAGATGTTTTTTTTCTATATGGGAGGATGTTGGAAAGTTGTCTCTCTTATGCTTTCCAAGTATACAACTTTCACAAGGACTTTCTTGTTCATTCAAAACAGGAAGACCTTTGAGCATTGCATGTTTTTTAAGAAGACTAAGACTTCTCAAAGGAAGGTGACCAAACCTAGCATGTCATAAGAGAGTCTCATTTTTGTTTGAGACATTTTAGGCATATGACTGGGACAAATTGGCACTCCTTAAATTTAATGGAAACATCATATTCTTAGTCATTTGAATTTTTGCAATGAATTTCATACTGGGTGATTTATCCAAACTTAAGCATGTTGAGCTTTTGAAGTAGACATCATAGTCATGCTTCATCAATTGTCCTACACTTATCAGATTGTGTTTAAGGTTCAATACATAATA
Source organism: Picea engelmannii (assembly GCA_009831015.1). Lineage (NCBI taxonomy): Eukaryota > Viridiplantae > Streptophyta > Pinopsida > Pinales > Pinaceae > Picea > Picea engelmannii. Next base: position 219,737 of record ML783171.1, on the reverse strand, counting down.
GACATCATGTATGTCTTTCTTTTGATCTTGTTTATTTAGAACCGATACAGTACCTTTTCCTAAAGATTTGACTTGAGAATTATCACCAAAAGTAACCTCAAATTTAATAGAAGTATCCATGCTAGAAATTAAGCCTTTGTTACTTGTCATGTGATTGTTGCAAGCATTGTCCAGCAACCAAAGGTTCTTGGAGTGACCTTCTTTAGATGTATGGCATGAAAGAAACATTACTTTGGATGATTCTCCTTCATTGTTGGAGACATTTTCTCTGCCTTTGTTCTAATCTAACTACTTCTTTTTGCCTTCACTCTCATAGTGACCATACTTTATACAATAGTAGCATTGAATTCTAGAATTGTATGTCCATTTTCTCCCTCTTCTTCTTTGATTCTATGAGTCTTTAGACTGTTTTGATTGTTCCTTTATGTGTCTATCTTCTGCATTTTGATTACCTCTACCTCTTCCTCTTTGATTTCTCCCTATGTTTCATTTGTCTCCTCCTTTGTTGAAAGAGTTATGAGTTTTGAAAGCAAGTTCCATAGATCCTTCTTCCAAGTTGAGTCTAGTTTCATGGGACAGGAGTGATCCCATCATTTCTTCTACAGAGAAGCTAGATAAATCCTTAGATTCTAATGGTTGTTACAACCATTTAAAATTTCTTGGGCAGGCTTCTGAGGACTTTTTCAACAATTCTCTGATCTTCAATATGTTCATCAGTCAACCTGATATGGTTTACTATGCCCATCACTCTGGTCATGAATTGATCAACATTCTCTGACAGTCATCTTCAGGGTTTCAAACTAAGTTTTTAAGGTCTGAAGTTTTATCGTCTTCACCTTATCATTGTCTTGGTAGGATGATTTGAGAATGTACCAAGCTTGCATTGTTGTGGTCGCACCAATGATTTTTGAAAAAAATGAGTCATTTATTGAATTTTGAATACAATATTTAGCTTTTTTGTCTTTCTTCCTTGGTTCTATATGGAAAGTTCGTTGCGCATTGGTCATGGCAATCAAGTATGTTGTTGGTGGCTCTGTGAATCCATTCTCTATAGGTTCCCAGCATTCCTGAGCTTCGAGGAATGATTCCATCCACAAGGCCCATAACTCATAGTTCTTTCCAACAAGAACTGACCCTTGGGTTGGCCCTAAATTGCTTCAGAAGGCCTTTAAAAAAAATTGCAGAACTAAAGAATTTGTTTTAAATACCTTAATCTAACGCTCCAACTTGAATCCTTTGCCTTCCTCGTATGTTTTTTCGAGCAAGTGGAAAATGTGGCGAATCTCGATTCTTTCTTCTGCAGAACCCTTCAATGGCAATAGCTGGGGGACTCGGCTATGGAAACTCATCGCCCAATACAACCACTAAATTTGACTCACGGTGCCAATGCAAATATTTGCATACATTATAAAAAAATATCAAAACCCCTTGAGCGTTGAGCTATACTTTCCTTATTTCAAAATGAATAGTGTGGGTCAGTCTAGCACTGCTTAAAATACCAGATGCACGAGAAAACACCACGATATCACAGTACCCCTTCGCAATTGGAGAAGGTGTTTTTCACTCAGAGCCAAAACTTTCACGTACCACACAATTCAATATTTTCTCGAATCGATATGCTTCACTCGATATGCTCTCTTATCTTGGATCGGACTAGTCTTCTCTCCACTATGTGAAAAGTCTTAGGCATCCTCTCATAACATGATAAAGTTTAGTTTAGAGAGGCAGATAAACAATAAACGAAAATAGAGATGGGGAATAACTCAATGGGGCCTCAGTGCCCTTCTCAATATTACAATGTGTTATATAGATTACAACAAGGTAACGGATCCCAATTGAATGCAATAAATAACTCAAGACTGGCCACACTTAACTAGTTGAGTTGATAGTCAAGTGTACAGATGGAGATTAACTCTAAGAAATTTTAGCATGGGAACACATGAGAACGACAACCTTCCATTTCTTGACGTATTGATTACTAAGAAATTTGTTGTCTCTGTGGCACACCGAGTTTACCAAAAAGAACCCACTGAGATAAATATTTGTAGGTGGACTCACATAGTCATCCATCATAAAAGCTAGGTATTCTAGATACTATTTTCATCATAATAGTTAGAATTGTTGATGCAGAGCACCTTGTGGAGGAGTTGAAACATCTCTTGGGTTTTCAAAAGAAATGGGATATCAAGAGAGCATTAATGGAGCATTAATAAGAACGAAGATTCATAGAAGAAAGAACCACAAAAATGTAGAAGAGTGGTTATTGTCCCATACATTCAGGGTACAACTTATAAAATAATGAAGACTATTAGAAAAAAGAAGATTAGAACATCTTTCTCTCCTCGAAACTTCTTGAGAAACATGTTAGAAAGGAATAAAAATCCTATTAATCCCAAGCAAAGGAAAGGTGTTTATTCAATCTTGTGCTCTTGTAATAAGAATATATTCGTGAGCATGATCACTCAATGAAGGTAAGACTTCAAGAACACTATGCAAATATAACTTATGATTTTGTTAAGTCAACATTAGCCAAACACTCTCATAAATTTAATCATCATATATGTGTTGAAGAAGCTAAAGTAATTGCAATAGATGCACATTACAACTAGAGGCACATTCATGAATCAATCTAGATAGAAAAACATCCTTAAAATTTCAAGAGTGAGGGTCTTATTCTAAAAAAGCCTTGAAATCCAAGGACTTGCATTAGATACAAAACAAGTAATAACTAATTAAAATAGTTAAGGAAGGTGATGGACAACAAAAAGCTACCATTCACCTTGAATAATTTTGGAAATTTAGTATTAACAAGTATTTATTCACAATTGTTTCCATGAGAGTAATTTTCCTCCTGAAAATGGACTTCTAAGCTAATAGTCTAAAACATGCATTGAGTACTAAAAATGTTTTAGACGAATATCCATAGAATTCTGCCAAGATGACTCCTACTTGTGATCAAAATATAAACAATTAGATGATTAGGATTATAAGCTCAACCCATAGTTATGGTTGTTGGAGTTTGGTCTTCTTTGTTATGTTCAATATGTTGTGTTGGTAACAATGTCAGTGATATAAGAGGTAGGTGAAAATATAAACAACTAGATGAGGAAGATTATAAGCTCAACCCATAGTTATGGTTGTTGGAGTTTGATTTCTTTGTTATGTTTAGTATGTTGTGTTGGTAACAATGTGGGTGATATAAGAGGTAGGTTTTTTAGAACTTTCAATGATTATAGGTTCTTATCTTTTGTTCATGAATTCCTTTAATCATCTTTTTGGGGTCTATAACTCTAGGTGCATGCATAAAAACTTTTACTATGATGATATGACCATGATGATATGACCTCCTAGATTTACATGTCTATCTTTTTCTTTTATTAATTTTATTTTTTTCCTTATCAAAATAATACCCCATTTTTGGGAAATTCAATTTCTTTCTCCTAATGTATTCGTTAATGGTAATGACATCTCTCTATTTTGGTGTATCCCTCAATGAGATTGTTCTATGTCATATTGCATGGCACTAAATGTGAAATTTTGTTGTAAGAACGAATATGAAAATTTGATTTGTAAAGACCCACGAAGTTTGCATGTGTCGTTGTAAATATCTAGTAAAGTAGGCATGTGTTTTGTCCTTATATGAACATGTGGCATACATCATGGCCTAAGAGAGATGTATTATAAGTTCCATGAAAATGTGTAGTGGTAGGAACCAATAAAATGGCCATGGTGCAAGTGCATTGCTCAGGAGAGATTTGTTATAAGCCTAAGGTAAATGTGTAATGGTAAGACCCAAGAAAATGGCAAGGCTAAGATTAACAAGTCACTTAGATGAAAATCAAGAGCCTAAATTAAAAAATTAAAATAACAATTCTAATTGATTGTGACCCTAGATGACATTGGTCAAAGTTCATTACTCATATATTTATAAATAGGGGGGATCACACTTAGGCTATTGTTGATGTTCAGATTGGTCAAGATCCAAACAACAACCTCATGCAAATAAAATTTCCCTACATTTTTATAGAGGTGGTACTCCTTTGTTATAATATAAAAGATGTAGCTTGATTTTCCTGGATTAGGTTCTCAAATGGGAGAATGCTAAACAACAAACCTTAAATCTTTATTACTTTAGTTTGTATATAAAATGGTTCTTGATAACCAGATTGTTCTTTGAGTGCAACATTTTCTTGGAAATGGATCAAGCATCTTTCTTTACAATAAAAAGATAATGAAAGGATTCAATATCAAAATAATTATGTGCTCAACTTCATTATAACATCTCTTTGAAACACGTGCAAGTAGAAGATGCAACCATATTTTCTCACAAGAAAAAGAGTGAAATGGTAGTGATCACTTCAGAGAACTTTAAATGAGTTTTGCATTCAAAACTGAATAGAACTTGATAGGCATACTCCAAAAATATCACACTTTAAATGAGTTTTGCATTCAAAACTGAATAGAACTTGATAGGCGTATTCCAAAAATATCACACTCAGAAATCTCAAAGTCCGAGAATTAATTAAAGTTATAGCCCAAAGCATTTATCTATGGAGTTTAATACACAAAGATATTACACAACATTTTAGTAAACTAATTGACTAATGCTTAGAAATAAAGCTTGTCAAATGCAATGACTAAACCTCCATGAATCATTTAGACAATCTTGGCTTACACATATATGGCTATAAAATACTACTATAGATATTTTTAGGAAGAGACTTGGAATAATAAAAATAAATAATACTCAAAAACTCATATTTATGTTTGATCTTTGATATACAAACATAAAGCTTTGAGAGAAATTGTGTGGAAAAAGAAGAAGCAAGAAAAAATTGAGATCTTTATTTGTTGATCATAGAGTTGGTTGCATATTGATAGTTGAGTAATGTTATCTTTATTATTCAGCCTCTCTTCATGATCTGAACATCTAACCCTTTCTTTGATGGTGCTCCCTTCTTTTAAAACTACCCCCAATGCTTCTTGAAGTAGTTAGGGTTTATGTTTTTCTAGAAGTTTCCACGTGCTTCTTCTTTTTGGAATTGATAATGATTTAAAGTTTACTCTCTAAAACAAAGTGGACTATGTTTTAATTTTTTTTAGCATGATAACTGACTTCTCAGCCATTAAAACCATTCTAGAAGTAGTATTCATCATTCTATCTTTCCCACCAGTCCTTGTGAGCGAAATTTGGAGTTATTTAGCCATTGATACATGCACCATTGTCTTCCTATCAAATTACCTTTCCAATGAGGTATGGCTTTCCAATTAAAATTGGAGTAATGGGCAACAATAAGTGAGGCCACAAGTGAGACTACGCTCACACACACTGTATTAAATTTGATAAATTGTATACAAATATATATGCTAGATAGCCCCTAATAGCCTCCTGAATTTGTGGATCTGAAAACCACTCAAACACAAACATTTCGTACAATAGAAATATCTTCTAACAATTTCCTAAGTATAGCATTTTTCCATTATTCTCTAACACTCCCCCTTAATGGAGAAATGAACATGCCTATCGGTTTTAGTCTCAGCTAGGCTTACAAACATTACAAATGACAATTCAAACAAAACTTTAAAATTTGTTTCAACTCCATGTATGAGTGAGTTTTTCTCTTCCTCCTTTTCCGGATTCTCAACCCTCTATGCATTTTCAATTTAAGTCTTCCTATTTTGCTGAAAATTCCATGTTTAAACTTCTTATCCTTCATCCTCTTGTTGGTGTTTGTCATTAATCTGAAGATTATTTCAGATTGTCCATGCTTGTCCTCTTCAACTTTTTTTTCGAAAATTTGTTTGTATGTGAACTGCTGCCACATACTATTCTCTGTTGTTTGCTCTTCACTATTGATCTTTTAATTATCAATTTGCTGCAACAATAACTCACAGTAAAATCTGATTTCTTCAGGACTCCAAAGCATTAGAATGTCATGAACTTGTTCATCAAATGTATCTTGTTGCTTCCCATTCTATGTCGTCTTCATCAGTGATTCTTCGTTTCTATTGTCTGCTACTGCAACTTTTGTGCAGGCTTTTATCAGCTACATGATTTTGATATGTTCATTACCAAAAACGAGGAAGCTATCAGGATTGATCCTCACAACAGAAATCGCCCTCACCAGCGAAAGAGAGTCTGTTGAACAGGCTTTCAGAGCTGCAAACAAACCTTCACGCAAGCGAGCAATGAACGAGATAGTGCTCAATTCTGTTGGTTGAGATTCTTTGGCACTCCTCGCAGGCGCCCAATACTCCAACAACGATCTGATATCTTCCACGCAGTTGTGACAGCGTCTCTCGATACCACAGCAGCAATGACACTCTCTATTAATTGGTCTGTCAGGGAAGCAAATTCCTCTCCAAAGCAGCGATCATGCTCCAAGAATGGCAACAACAACAGTGCCAAGGTTCTCTCTAACCTCCACGCAAAATCTCCTTCTCCACCGCAGTTGGACTCACCCTTCGAGCAGAACACCCAATCGTCCTTCAAGCAGAATACCCACGGTCTCTCGCAACAACGTCACCAAGCAACAGGATGTATGAAATAAGGATTTTCGACCATAATTAGAAAGAAACACTAACTGAACAGTTCATTTTGTGGTTTCATAATACCTGCCATCTGCTTAAAAACCTCCAACCCTAGCTACATGGAGCGCCTAGCTTGACCGAACAAACGAGATGCCGAACCGAGAAATACCTGCTCGTCGCTCTTTGAAATATAATGTAACAATCGCCATCATATTTCTCACTGCAAGCTTGACAGAATGACTCGCCCTTCGCTCATTAAAATATCATTTACAACCAACAAAATATTTCTCCATGTAGAAATAAGGGACTCGATGTAATATTAACAGGTTACCGGTCAGCCGGTCTCTAGAGGAGAAATTATCCTTCAAACAAGCATATCACAAAGGATGTAAGCGATCGAACTCCTCGGTGACTATCACTCGAAAAAATGATACTGCAGTGATATCAACGATGGTGCAGCAACAACACACACGGATAGTACACATGCGCGGAGAGGAAGATCAGAACAACAATAATGAACATGGATTGATTTTTCTTCACGCAACAATTACAACGCCAATAGAAAACCCAGCTAACACTCCTTCACACCAGTCGATGGCTCTGATTAACGCCCACTCACGTAGCAGGCTTGTATCACACCCACATCCTCAGCTTGACGATGGAAAACGACTTCACAAATGATGGAGGTCGGCTCTTTTCACTGAACTGAAAGTGGTATGGTTCCTCACGCTGTTTTTAACCTCAACTCTGATACCAAATTAAAATCGGAGTAATGCACAACAATCAGTGAGGCCACAAGGGTCACTAACAAACAAGTGAGACTACGCTCACACACATTGTATTAAATTTGATAAATTGTATACAAATATATAAGTTAGAATAGCCCCTAAAAGTCTTCTGAATTTGTGGATCTGAAAACCACTCAATACAAATCTTTCTTACGATAGAAATCTCTTATAACAATTTCCTAATTATAGCGTTTCGTCATTATTCTCTAACATTTCCCCAAACGTACATCTGTATCATGCTGTATCATGAGTTATGAGCTTATCATGCTGTATCATGAGTTATGAGCTTCAAAAGATCGTTGCTCACTAGTCGTCGAACTGATTTGTGAATCAATCTCATCCTTTGATCTAATTTCTGCATTTTAGTCCCACATGCATTTTGGTGGGTGAAGCATTGGTGTTTATAATGTAAAGTCTTTTCTATCATTCATGTGAAAGAAAATATCAGATAAAGGTTTTATTGTAGCTCTCATACCATAGAAAAATTCATGAATTCTTGACACGTCACATCCAATCACCACCCATTCCATTGCCATGTGTTATTGGGAGTTGTGCCCATGTGTCATTGCCATATGTCATTCCATTATCATGTGTCATTGCCATGTGTCATTGGGAGTTGTGCCCATGTGTAATTGCCATGTGTCATTGGGAGTTGTGCCCCAAAATAAAAGGAAATAACTTAGGATAAGAACTCTTATCTACAAATAATAATAAAATAAGAGGCATAAAAATCACTTACCATGTGTCATTGGGAGTTGTGCCCCAAAATAAAAGGAAATAACTTAGGGTAAGAACTCTTATCTACAAATAATAATAAAATATGGGAGTTGTGGCCATGTGTCATTGGGAGTTGTGCCCCAAAATAAAAGGAAATAACTTAGGATAAGAACTCTTATCTACAAATAATAATAAAATAAGAGGCATAAAAATCACTTACCATGTGTCATTGGGAGTTGTGCCCCAAAATAAAAGGAAATAACTTAGGGTAAGAACTCTTATCTACAAATAATAATAAAATAAGAAGCATAAAAATCACTTAGTAAGATTGAGTTGTAATGGTAAGACTTAGTAAGAATGAGTTGTAAAAAAAAAAGACTAAGTGGTGGGTATGGCGGGGTTGTGGTAAGAGGCATAAAAATTATAACCAGTAAAAATTGACAAAGTGTTGGGGAAGAGCTATGTGAAATATGGAAAAGGAAAATAAAAATAAAATTGAAAAAGGAAATGGAAAAGGAAAATGAAATAATGGAAAAGAAATGAAAATAGAAAAAAAAAAATGAATATGGAAATGGCTAAGTATGGAATATAGAGTAGGGAGAGTAGAGTGGAAGAGAAAAAAATGGTAAAGTATGGAAAGTGTAGTGGAAGAGAGAAGAGAGAAAAATCTTTAAGTATGAAGAGGAGAGTAAAGAATGAAAGAGAGAAATGGCTAAGTGTGAGAAGAGAAGTGAAGGGAATATGAGACTAGGTATGAGATGCTAAGAGAAGTGAAGGGAATATGAAACTAAGTATGAGATGAGAAGAGAAGTGAAGGGATAAAAGAGGAAGTTGTAAAAATAGATAAGTGTGGAAAATGAAAGTAATGAGCTACATGATAAAGGACCAAGTGTTGCACATGGAAGAAGAGGGACACAATACTTAGAAAAAATTCATCATCAATTCTTCAAAGCTCTTTTTACAATCTTTTTTTCGGGCGATTAGAAAAAACTATGAGTATCTCAGGCATATGAACTCGGATTTTGATTCCATAAAATGCATGACGAAATTGAGACTGAAGACTACACTTATGAGCTAGTGAACATGCACAAATTCATCCTTCTGATATCATTTTTTTTTATTCCAAAGAGCAAAAAATTGAGTTGACCAATTTTTTTATCAATAATTACTCAAAATAATGAGCTCAATGATCACTTGGATATTTTGTTCTTCCATAGTTGAAAAAGCTTGGAGTATCCTTGGAGGAGAATTGCATGTACTCTTGGATTACTTTTAAGAGATAGTATTATGGCATAGCTCGTGTGTATATATAATATGATAATGTGTTTTTTTTTTATTTAAGAGTTTCTTTTGACTATTAATATTTTCAAAATATGTGCATGGAGTGTATTTTATAATAAAACGTGAGTATTGTAAATGTAGACACTGAAACACTATTTAAACTCAAAAAAATTGAGTAACTACCAAAACATTCATAAGTCTTAACTGTCACCATACAAGATATACATAAAAACAAAAGAGAAATAGTCCATGAAACATAAGAACATAAGAACCTTAGACCCAATCATAAGCATGAAGATATCAATTTATTGCCAAGAGAAGCCCAACACTGAGCAGTGGGATTTTCTTGATCGTTGGAACTATACCCCTAACTAGTGCCACAATTGGCTCAACTTCCACCACAACAACATCCCATTCATCATTGCTCCACTCTTTCCTTTCCTTGACTTTCCTATTTGTTTATTTGATGAGTACATGGTTCCTCTTCATTATTTTTACATAATGTCACACTGAAATATGATTTTGATTTATTAATAATACATGAGGCAACACATCTTCCTCTCAAACTAACTCTAATGAAATTCTACTTTTTCACATTTTGTCCACTTCAACTTCATTGACCATTCATAAATAAATTTGTCATATAGCTAATATCTATTAGTAGTAAGTCATTTGAGCTCGAGCATTGAGCCCATATAAGATTATAAATTGATGAAGTCCATCACTTTTGGAGTTGTGCTCAGGAATATAAGTTCTACTATAATTTGTCTAAGTATGAGCATGTAGAACTAATAGTTTTGTTTTAAGATTTTATGGTGTGAAATTTGGTGTACGAATTTTTTTGGATTAGTCACAATAGGAGTTATTTTTATCGGCGTTCAATACCAGGATCCATCTTCAAGAAAACAAGTCGAAGATAAGGAATGCAGATCTGAACAATAAATACTAATGATGTTGAAAAGTTAGGGTTAGAGTTGTAATGTTAGCGCCATAAGACTATTAATACATAGGAATTCTTTATGATGGAATGCCATAAATTATTATTAATGATTATAAACCTATGTTTACATATATTAGTGCAATAGTATATATAAATAGTATTAAATCATAGTGTTTTAATACATTATTAAAATTATCTTAATGTTTAAAACCTAATAACACTAATTATTAACTAAATGGTAACGCTCTTAATACTAATATAGTAATTTAAGTGCTCGCAGGGGTGTAGACCGATTGGCAAGTGCCATGTAAATGGAAGGAAATATGTAAAAAGAGGTCTCAAGGTCGATTCTCACCCCGATTTATCCAGAGGACGTGCTTGCGAGCTGTGCGATTTCTCCCTAGGGATTATAAGCCAATCGATAGGATTCAACCCTATGTC
>ML783171.1:179850-208989 GCA_009831015.1 Picea engelmannii | reverse complement strand
TATATATATATATATATATAATTAATTAATTAATGCTCTTAATATAAAGAATGGTAATATATAGTTTAATCTAAGTATATCTTAAGATCCTACAATAATTAAAAAGAAATTATAGATATCTAAGGGAGAAAACTAAGAGTAGAACTAAAAGCAAAAAGAAGAAAAAAGAAGCAAAGAAGGAGAAGCCAAACCCTATTACTCAAACCTGATCATTTGTGGTCTCTTTATTGGCTTATTAAGGGGATTCGATTGTTTCTTACTTCTAAGCCACATTCTTTGTTTATGCTGTTAGGATGCTTGATTATCTCTAGGGATTCTCTGATGCATTGTTTGTAATAGTGGTTTTCTTTAGCGAGGATCGTGGTGCCTTCTAGGTATACATGATTCTTTTTTTAGAGAGTTCTCTGCTAAGGATGAGGTGAAAATGCATTCATTCTTAATGTCCCCTTCATGTTCTTTAATCCTTATTTGGAATGATCTTCCAGTGTCTCCAATGTAGCTCTTCCCACATGAACAACAAGCCTTGTAGACACCTTTTTCCTAGCATTGGTCTATGGGGTCTTTGACTGAATTCATTCTTTGTCTAATGGTTATTAGTGGTTTGAAAAGGGTATTAATCTCTTTTCTTTTCAGGATTTTTGCAATCTTATATGTGACCCCTCATATGTAGGGAAGATACGCCTTCATATCACTGGACTGGTTGTTTCTAGAGCTGGACATTTTTCTTCTTTTCTTAATGCCTTCTTAATGTCCATATCTTTGTAGCCTATGTTCCTAAAGACTTTTGTAAGGTGGTTTATCTCTTGTTCAAGATGTTCATCATCTGAGATTCTTGTTTCCTTTCTTGATAGGGTATAGAGAATCCCCATCTTTTGTGAAGGGTGGTAGTGGGATTCGGCATGAAGGTAGTTGTCTATGTGGGTTTTCTTCCTAAATACCCTATGCCCAAGTGAACCATCCTACCTTTTGATGATAAGAACATCAAGAAAGGGAATGCTCGTGTTCTCTTCAAGTTCCATGGTGAACTTGATGTCCTCAAAAATCCCATTTAAAGTGTGGATTAGCACAACAAAATCAACACATAATGAACATTGCAATGATCAAACCTTGACCTCATAGTGATGAATGATGTCATGTCGTGGATGTGCTATAATCTTGTCACCTAGTCTAGCATTGACACAATTGCACAAACAAAAATCCAGTTGTGATAACACTTTCCTTGCACAACCTAGCATGTTTAGTTCATCCCAAACAATCATAGAAAAAAATACACAACGCACACTAGCATGGTTGAACAACTCAACAAATTGGCACATGTGAAACACCAACAATGCTAACAAAACCACTTTCGTAACTATCTATTCATCTTCCTCATTTTTTTGTAAATTAATGAAATACAAAAAATATGAATATACGAAAATCAAAATGCTTTATCTTCCCTTATTCCAACTATTTATACTCCCATGAAATTGTATATAGAATTCAGTTGAATTAATGTCTAATTCTTAAAGATTCACATTGTTCATATTTTTATTGTACATTTATTTAGTGAATGAAAAAAAATAAAGTTGATTTGTTACTCAAACCTTTACACTAATGTTTATGTAATGTTTGTCCAAATACTAAAGTTTGACGAGACAAGCCATATTGTAAAACTATATATGTTTATGTAATGTTTGTCCAAGTACTAAAGTTTTATAAGGCAAGCCATATTGTAAAACTATATATGTTTAATTAGCATCGTGTTAATGAAAAAATCAAAATTGATTTGTTACTCAAACCTTTACACCAATGTTTATGTAATGTTTATCCAAGTACTAAAGTTTTATGAGGCAAGCCATATTATAAAACTATATATATTTAATTAGCATCATGTTACTAAAGTTTTATGAATCAAACCATATTGTGAGAATATATATGTTTGATTAAACATTGTACCTTGTATTGTAGTATTTTCCTTAGCGAAATCAAAGACAATGTTAATAACTAATAAAAACCCACAAAATTGAAGTCAAATGATGTGCGTTCTTAATGACATGTCAACTTTCTTTTAACATCATCCAAATCGAAAATATTGAAGGTAATATTTATCCATGCAAGCAACATGCTCAAAAGAATTAAACTTTTACACAAATAATGTTAGTGGACGTTTACCATATGTGATAAATATCCTTAACCGGAACCTTTAACAATGGGTCATCGGTGATCATCATGCCCAAAATAATTGGGCTTTTACACAAATAGTGGACTTTTACCATATGTGATAAATATCCTTAACCAGAAGCTTTAAAAATGGGGTATTGGAGATCATTCTACCATCAAGGTAAGCTGATATCAATGTTCAAAGTCTCATCTATCCACTAGAGGTCGTTGAAAAGTTCAAATTTTTTAGAGACATTTTTTTCTTAAATGTTTTCTCATCTTCGTAAGCAAGTCAGATTATATTATTGAAACTAATAACAATTTTTTTTGTGAATTTGAAAAAATAGAGACCATAACTATAACTTTTCAATTATAAGGGATCTCCTTTTTGTGAATTTGAAAAAAATAAAGACAATAACTATAACTTTTCAATTATAAGGGATCTCTTTAGAGTAAGTAATGTTATCTCAATGTTCAAAGTATCACTTATCAACTAGAAGTTGTTAAGGAGTTCAAATTTTTTAAAGACATATAACTTCTCAATTATAAGGGATCTCCTTAGAGTAGGTAATGTTATCTCAATGTTTAAAGTATCATCTGTTGATATTATGGTAGTTGTGGGAGGTATTTACCTTCACGTGTAAACCTGACAAGGATAGAATACTCTGGGAAGCAAGAAGAAACCCTAATGAGTTGGCTAATAACCCTAGAAAACTTGTCTGCTCAAGAAGATAATTTATATTAGGTTATTAGCCTTCAAGAGAAGAAGTTGGCCAGAAATAATATTATATACTGAACAGAAAAATACTCAGAATGAGAAGTCAGCCCTGGCAGTTAGCCAAAATTAGTATAAATACAGGAGGTCAGTTCTCATTCTGGCAGGCAGTCTCAGAATTGCAGTGCCCAGTCTTGTGCACACTGCAGTTGCCCAGTTTCTGCGCAGGTTTGGAGGAGAGTCGTCATTGCAGCTACTACAACTAGCAGTTATGCTTGGACTATCTCTTGGCTAGGGCTTGGACTATCTGGTCAGCTCTTTTGTGATGCGCTATCCTTGGGGAAAGGTGCACTACCCTTTGTTTGGCTATCTAACCTAGGGTTTGCTTCTGGAGTGATTCTCTGTCAAGGTTAAGGTGCTCGGAGGGTGGCTTCGACCTATGGTTGGGTGACAAGGGTATTGTCAATGGTAAAACGAGCACACATATTTCATATTCTAACAGGTTATGGGCCCACACCTCCTTCATTCAGTCTAAACGCTGGAAGGAAACATAGCCGCTAAGATATTGAGCTCGTTGAGGAACTGTCGCTAGGGTTACTAGCAGAAGCAGCTTCCAAGACACTGTCGCTAGGGTTACTAGCAAGAGAAATTGCAGAAGCTCTAATCCTCTTGTTGAGGCACCTTAAGTGAATGGATTGACCTAATCTATGGATAGATCAGTGCGCTCTACCCTAGCGCATATCCTGATACTCTCAGTAAGCCAAGACATGAAGTTTGAGTTTATGGTCAAATCTAGGGTTTGACCAAGTCAAAGCAGCCATGACTTATTCTATGAAGTCAGAGAACAAGTTAGATGGAGCCTCTAACTTCAGAGCATGGAAGACAAGGATTGACCTCATCCTTGCCAAGAATAAAGTGTTGGATATCGTGAAGGGAAAGATCGTGAAGCCAGAGTTTGAAGAAGGAAAAGAGAAGGAACTGCAGAACGTTGCAGTTATGGAGAAGTTCAAAGATAGTGATATCAATGCTATGAGTATCATAGTGGAATCTATAAAAGACCACTTGACACCCTACATCTCCCATCTTGACTCATCAAAGAAGATGTACGATGCCCTAACAAATCTCTTCTCGGTCAGAAACATTGGACAAGTAATGAGTCTAAAGAATGAGCTCTGTGACATGAAGATGAATGATGGCGATAGCATAACATCATACTTTGTGAGAATCTCTCAGTTAAGAGATCAACTACAAGATATTGAAGAGATCATCTCAGAGAAGGAGTTGGTAAACATAGTACTCAATGGTCTTCCCAAGACGTGGGATGCATTTGCCGCAAACATGAACACAAGAAAGGAGTATCCGACATTTAAAGAACTTTGGACTTGTTGTGCTCAAGAAGAATCAAGGATCAGTGCAAAAGAGAAACCCCAAAAGAAGTACGATGATCAAGCCTTCACAGCAAGATTCAATAACTTTAGGAACAAAATGAAGTTTGGTTCAAGGAGGAAGCCAAATCAAGAGAAAGACATTTCAGAAGTACAATGCTTCAACTATCGAAAGTATGGTCACTACAAGAATCATTGTCCCGAGCTAAAGAAAAGGAAGGAGAAACACGAAGCATCAATTACCGAAGAAAAGGAACCTACAAAGAAGACTAAGCAGGATGGAAGAGACTTCTTCTTCTAAAGGTAACAAAACTCTTATTATTTCTTGTACATATCTTGTTTGCATCGTCTCTGTACATATCTTGTATATATATCTCTTGGAAGATAACGTGTTCCAAGAAGAACTATACCTATGGAAGAACAACAAGATAAGAATGGATATCATTAGATAATACACATGAAAGGATGAAATACAAATCATGTGGAAGTTATTGCAAGATAAGCCGAATCAATCATGAAGAGACTTAGAAGAAGAAAAGACAGAAAGAAGTCACCAATCGAGAGGAAATTGGAAAAAGACTTATGACATTTTGTAAAAGACAACAAGACAAAAGTGTGGACTCTGTTAGACAAGAGAGCCAATTATATATTGCAAAAGACAATAAGGATGCAGATGGAAGCATGGACTCTGTTAAAAGGAGGGAGCCGATTATATGCACTCATACATGAAGCAAGGATTAGGAGGGAGCTAATCCTATGATCCATTGAAGATGATGTAGTATATATCCATGATAGCAGCCATGAAAGAACAATACGTATTCTTCAAAGAGAAGCCTTAAAGTATCTGTGGTTGTCCATCCACATCTGTGATCCTATGATGGAATATTTAGGGCATGGAATCTGTAAGAAACTCCATGGACCCGAGAACTAAAGAAACATGAAGATTCCAAGAAAGAAAGAGAAGCCAAAACAACTAGTCATTGTATCAAGAATCACAAGATTGTCAGCCTGATACAAACTCAATAAAAACAATCAAGCAGAGGAAATGAAAGTCGTGATGAAGAACAGTGTATGGAAGACTTATGAATGAAATCATTGCGAGATCCAAAACTAGAGGTTCTCCCAGATGGAGGGAGAAGACTATGATGATTACTTGTTCCAATAAACCAGACTTATCTCTACATGAGTCATTATATCATCCGCAACATCCATGAGTTGGATTTCTACATCAGATGAATGCAAAGAATGTTCTCCAGAGAAATTGAATAAAGAGCGTATGAAGAGCAATCTCAAGACTTTGAGGCATACCAGAAAGAGACCCTTGTATGTAGATAGAAGAAGTTAACTTGGTGGAGAACCTCCAGTGCACAGCGGAAGCGTGGTGAATATTTTCTATAACATCAAGATGATTACTCAGTAGATCAGATCTCATGATGACAGAAGAAGTGCCACATGGATATGTTCCAGTTTTCCAACAATGAAATACTCTATTGTTCAGAGCTACATGAAGCCTTCACAGAAAATCAGTGTTCCAAACTAAAGTACATTTGAAATCAAGCAAGAAAGTCGTTCTCCAATACATATCTCCATAGATGAGCAGGTGAGCAGACATTTTGGTAAAAGATGAAAGAGTTTGTGTACTCAAGATGGAGCTCGTGGAGACGACTTCCTTATTGAAAAAGGAAGAGATGACTCCCAGGTTGGGAGGGAGCACTAAAATATTATTGAAGACATTCATTGAAAAATAGTCCATCTTGGATAGATTCTTTCATGTTCGGAAAGTGGATTGAGATTTATGACGGACAGCGATTTCCCATTGTGGTTAACATGGAAAATGGTCCAAATTGTTGATGTATCATAGACAGCGACTTCCCATTGTGGTTAATGTGGGGAGTGTTCTAGGGAAGTCTCTCTTCTTGAGGGTTACTCAAGAAGACTGGCCCTCCTTGCCGGAAAATGATTTATCATTGTGGTTAACATTAGGAATGGTCTGTTTTGGAGGTTGATACAGGACAGTCTTTTTCTCTTGTGGTTAACAGAGGAACTGGTCCGGACAGTCATTCCTTAGGGTTTATACATTCTCTCCAGGGTGCACTTTGATTAGTGTAGGAGGAATGGCCCATGGTGGGGAATGGTCCAGGCTCAGCAATCAGGGACAGGCATTCCTTAAGGTTTATACATTCTCTCCAGGGTGCACTTTGATTAGTGTAGGAAGAATGGCCCAGGGTGGGGAATGGTCCATGTTCAGAAGACAGGACAATTATTCTTCCTTGCTTGAGAAGAATAGTCCAAATATCTCATTGTTCTATTCCGAGGGCGGATAATCTTTCATATCTCATAGACGTGAGTGAAAGATTGGCCCAGATGATTCAGTTTATATCATAACATTGTTTCTGTGCAGGTTAATATCAGATGATTGTTATGAAGAGTGTATGACAGTAGATGTATACTACTATGGTGGATGTGTTCCACTGTTCGTGACTATATGTTATTGATCAAGTACTTGTTTGCTACTTGGTGTGGTAGTGTACCACTGGATTGTAGTTATGTACTACTATGGATAGACACAGTTGTGTTCTATTTTGTTCTGATTGCATTGAATACTATCAAGTAGTTTATTGGAAATAATTATCAGCCAAATGAATGATGAACAGAGATTTTCTAGACAGAAAATGGTTCAAAACACTTACTCTTCTAGATTAGAAGAATGGCTCTTGTATCACTCTGTGGAGTGAGCATCATGTCTGATTACTCAGATAGAGTATGGTTTCGAGAGATGATGCAACTGATGATGATGATGGTGTTCATGATTTAGTCTATATAACGATGTTGATGCTACTAGGTGAATGGTATGTTTTGTGCTCAAAGACCATTACATGTAATACCTTCCTAGCTAGGAGGGAGTGTTGATATTATGGTAGCTGTGGGAGGTATTTACCTCCACGTGTAAACCTGACAAGGATAGAATACTTTGGGAAGCAAGAAGAAACCCTAATGAGTTGGATAATAAACCTAGAAGACTTGTCGACTCAAGAAGATAATTTATATTAGGTTATTAGCCTCCAAGAGAAGAAGTCGACCAGAAATAATATTATATACTGAACAGAAATATACCCATAATGAGAAGTCGGCCCTGGCAGTTAGCCAGAATTAGTATAAATACAGGAGGCCAGTTCTTATTCTGGCTGGCAGTCTCAGAATTGCAGTGCCTAGTCTTGTGCGCACTGCAGTTGCCCAGTTTCTGCGTAGGTTTTAAGGAGAGTTGTCATTGCAACTGTTGCAGTTAGAAGTTACGCTTGGACTATCTCTTGGCTAGGGTTTGGACTATCTGATAAGCTCTTTTGTGATACGCTATCCTTGGGGAAAGGTGTGCTACCCTTTGTTTGGCTATCTAGCCTAGGGTTTGCTTCCAAAGTGATTCTCTGTCAAGGTTAAGGTGCTCGGAGGGTGGATTCAGCCTATGGTTGGGTGACAAGGGTATTGTCAATGGTAAAATGAGCACACATATTTCATATTCTAACATCATCTATCAACTAGAAGTTGTCAAGGAGTTCAAATTTCTTATAGACATGTTTTGTTTCCTGTATGTCAACTCCTCTATGTAAATTGAGTATTTTTATATCATTGAAACCAAGTGTAAATTTTATGCAAATTTGGTGGAATAGATACCCAATTACAACTTATAAACTAAAGGGAATTTTCTAGAGTGTTGTAAATAAAATGCATATCAACCTGTTGAAAATAATATTTATCTATGGAAACATAATGCCCACAAGATTTGAACATTTACAAAGAAATAATGTTAGTGGAATTTTACCATATATGATAATACACTTGACTAGAAGTTTCAAAAATGGTGCATTGTAAATCATCCTACTATCAAGCTAATCTCATTTCAATGTTCAAAGTAGTGATCAAATTTGAAGGGTCAGTCCTAATTTCAGTGAGAAGGGTATATACTCATGCAACCCTTCCACGATGAAAAGTTTCCAAAAAAATTACATTTCGATTGACAACAATAAATTAGCTCACACTTCATAAAAAAAAAAAAGTGTTAAATAAAATATTACATTTCCAATCAAATTTATCTCTAGTTAAAAAATCACTAAAAACTAGATCGTTGCCTACCTGGAAAATATCACAATTATAACAACACCAAATAGATATTGGTTGATTTCAAATATATTTCATGCAACAATTTTTTGTACGATTCTTTGTATTTACTACAAGTTAAACCCAAATTTGCAAAGAAGAACAGATCCTCATGCAAGTCTCGTAAGAGAAAACAAACACCAAATGAAGAAGAATCAATGTTGTGTTGATGGGAATACAATGGCCCAAACATTTTGAGCATGGATATGAATTCCATAGTGAAGCCAATGAATGTTGTAGATTTGTCAAGAGGGGCAGACATCCTGAGTGAAGAGAAATAGTGAGGCACATAAATGAAGGTATACTATAGACCTTTAGGCCTTTTATCGTTGCATATATTTAGACCACCTGCTTCTTTAAGGTTGACACTCGAAAATGTTCAATTTTCACAAGGCATTTCTTTTGGGCATCATTTTTTTCATTTCTCACATGGGGATCCTAAGGGAAGAAAAATAGCAACGCAAAGAAATGAAGGTATTCTATAGACCATGAATGGATTGGAATTCACACACCATTAATATCTTCAGTGGTTTAGTGCAAACATTCAGTTTGCATAATTTTTTTTGGCATTGTTTTGAATAAGTAAATTATGTATGTAAAATGGTTGGCCAAGGGAGATTTTAACTTTCAAGGTTGATAAGTATGTAAAAAGGCCAAAACAAATTTGAGATTGGTCTTGAAGCTCCCTCTCTATTCAATTCTTGGTATGGTAATTAATAATTATAAGAGAAAATAAATCTCTCTCTCGCTATCTATAAGTTTCATAAATGTTGGACCACTCAGATCTTGATGTAAGACAATTTTATATTATCTGAGAGTGCTCTATAAATGAGCATCAACAATTTTAGACCGGTCGAGCTTATAGAACATCAATTTCTCTCATTACAGAAGACAATATAACTTCTCGAAACATATTTTAAATTTGGATTTGAAATGAGCTTTTGATGTCATGGAAAAAAATTGAAATAAATGTGATGGTTCATTGTTAAACTTTTGGTTAGTCTCTATTCATATCTCAACATGGAAAAAGATAAGCAAAAGAAGTCTTTCTGCCAAATTTTCAAATTTTGGACCAGAAATGAACTTTGATTTAAAACAGTGGTATGTTCTTTGCAAATTATCTACTAGCACATATTTATGTTAACTTCAATAGAAATTTCAAACTTGAAATAATAATTGCAAACCTGGGTACTGAAACTTGAAAGCTCTTGCTTTAGAATGTTGGCTAGTAAAATTTGTTTTCATATGCGACCCTAGCTTTCTGGTTTGGTCGTGAAAGAGGAATTCTATTTTTTGTTTCTCAATTGAAATCTGGATATCAATTCTTAGAGTCTAGACTTCAAGGTTCAAACTAACACGTTGCACATAGTTACAACTTGTGCACAGCGCTAGTCGAATCGAAAGACAAAATCACAGTAATGGAAGTACAACTCATATACTACCATCCTCGCTCCCAGTCCAGGTAAAAAAGCCAAAGAAAAAATGAAGGTAGCTTATACTTGTCTACCAATGATGTTGTTTGTTGAGGTAAAGCTTCCAGCTCCTAAAACTCCCCTTCACCAAAGAAAAAGCTTGAATCGCCCCGTTATTAGCCTAATCGAATTAGGCATGTAGTAGGGGGGGGTTTCAAGTATATGTGGTTGGATAATATGGGTGAGCATTAAGGGGCAGAGGGCAAGGAGGCTCAAACTGCACGATTCTTCATCCATGAAAATGAGCATTGGGAACACGTGCATCAATTCCACCATCTATGCACTATTGAAATGTGTTACGTGATGTAGTCAGGTAAACATCTATGTCCACCTTCCCCATTTATGTCCATTAAGTATGAAATTGTGAGATGGATCATGGAACTTGGAACTTGGAAATTGGAAGTATCATGGAATAAGTGGACTGTGGTACTGGTCAGGTGAAGGCGGAGTAGACAAGCAGTGACGACGTCATAGTCCACGAACTCACAACACAATTGACACGAACCAAAATTACCACAAACGCGCGACACGATTATGCACGATTGACACGAACCCAAATTACCATGATGGGGATTTTAAAATTTTACCCTTCATACGGAATTTTGAATTTTGCTTTGCATTTCCCAAAAAATTAGCAAAGGCAAATTAGCTTGTTTTTTTACAAGTAAATATTAATGATACTTTTTGGACGTGTTGGAAGGTTGTTGACAGGCTGTGATAGGGTCAATTTTGATCCCTCGTTCAAAGTCTCATCCATCAACTAGAGGTTGTTGAGTTCAAATTTCTTAGAGGTCATTTATCTTTATGTGTGTTGTTTTCTCTATGTAAGTGAGTTGTTTTATATAGTTGAAACCAACTGCGAATTGTATGCAAATTTGGTAGAATAGATATTCCAATTTTAGCTTCTCAACTAAAGGAATCTTTATATATGGTTATAAACCAACGATATTCCATTGTAATACTCCCAAAATGGAAACATGCGTATTTACCTCACAACGATCATAATAAACATCTTTCGAGAAAACCAATGTCTTTGAAAACCTCAAATGGGATGCAGTTCTATGCAAATAAAAATTCTGATATGGTCTTAATAAAAAAACAAAATAAAAACTAATGACTCTCCACTTTGTAGTGAAACATTGGAATGAAAAATATTTAGATATTTTAATGGTTGCTTGCAAGGGCACTGTAATCTTATATCAAAAGAGAAATATGTCAATCTTTATCATAGTTACCAAGGATGATTAAATTGGGTCAAATAATTCAAAAATGATTTATTTAATCGAATTAATTGATTTGAATTGAATTTGGATCAAACCAATGGCACATACAAATTTGTAGTCATTAGTTAGTCATTCTGAACTTCAAGATCCATCACATGTTGACACTTGAGTTCAACGAGCTCTTATGCATTCCCAATCCAAGGTCAAGTCCATCCCTAATCACCGCTACCTTCATCCCAACAAATTTCACCATCCTATCCCAACACCACAGGCACGCCCTAACCCTAGGCCTAAGCACCAAGAAATCCAAGATTGTGGTCTTCATCTTTGAGTTGGAGCAACCCAATTGGCGGTGGGAAGTGTGTGGCCATGTGAGATGTCCCTAGGCAAGGTCATCATGAAGCTCATATGTGACCTCTCAAGGTGTGAGATTGGCACACTTCAAGTTTAGAAAATGTTGTCTTATCTTTTACATATATGTCAACGCTACATTAGATTTGACAAGACCAAAGCCTTAAAACCTAAAATCCTAAATTTTGAAAACAATGCATTTTTTAGTATTAGTGAAATGTATAATGTCAAATTTTTTCCATACTAAAACTTTTTCATTCCATTGTTTAATGTATCATACAAAAAATAAATTCAAATTCGAACTTGATAACTATGGTTCATATATGTTAATCATTAAAAAACAGAAAAGTAACCTTACTTCAAGGACTCTTTATACAATTTAGTCTATCTATTTTGAGCAGCTATTTTTCCATTCAACATGAAGGTTTATGGCACATTAACTTATTAAGTATTGGCAAACATGGGATGACATTTACACTTGCTATTTTATTGTATCTTATACTTTACTCAAACAAATACTTCAAATCAGTGTTGTCAAGCTTGGATTTGGAAAAAACTTTGAAAATGATCATTAACTTAAGAAATTGGAAAAATTGGATAAAAATAATAAAAACTAGACAAAAAAACATGCAAAATATATTGTTCTTTTGCATTTAAGTTTAAATATAAACTAGCATCATTCAATAGTCATGTTGCCATGAAAGACTCATTGAGAGTAATTAAACTTCAACTTCGCTCCTTCAAAACAAGAAAGAACATTTATCTTCTTTCCTCTGGAAAGCACACAACAATGATGAAAAATGAAAACCCTGCAAGGGAAATTTACTTTAATAGGCACTCTTTTGTTTGTGAAATTTTTCAAAAATCTCACAAATTCTTCAAAATCCCAACAAAAGCATTAATTTTTAATGACAAGAATTCAACAACCAAACATTTGTAACTTAGATGAAAAATTATCAAAGTTTACTTTCAAAATGCTACGTAAAAGACATAAAATTAAATTATATCAATGACTATCAAAATTAGTTTAGTTTAGTTTTATCAAAACACTATCAAAATTAGTTTAGTTTTTATTTTATCATTATATGACTAAACAAAAGGTTTAACACAAAAAAGTTTCGCTAAGCAAATAATAATCACTAAATAATATAACATTAATAATAATTAATAATAATATATCTGAAATTATATATTATTAGAATTCTAATCTCAAAATGTATATACCAAGATATTATAATGAGAATTCCTTTTGCCAGTCAAATACAATTAAAAAAAATCACCTTCACAGTCATGAATATTTGCTACAACTCTAAAAAACGGTAATATATTTGTAAAAACCGTCAGACTTCTTTGTTTTGAAATTCCCACCCAAATTTGGATTAATAAAATATATGAAAATGGATCGCTTATGTTTTGCAAATGGATCGCTCAGCAAGACAAAGTTTCAATATTTAATCTGGCTTTGGTTAACTTTTATAATATTTTAAAAAGCTTATAATATTTTAAAAAGCTAAACGATATTTTAAAATGCCAAATGATATAGTCAAAACAAAATTACAAAATATTAGTTCCAAAGATTAAAAAAATATGCAAGGCCCTTTTACATTTCCCTGTATGGAAAAAACCTAGACCATGAAGGAGACATTTAAAAATTCTTCCCATTGTTTGGCAACATTGGAATCAAATTGATGAAGACTGCTTATCATTACAATGAAACAATGAAAACATTGAGATCAAATTGATGAAGACTGCTTATCAAGAAATGATAGGACCTGTTTTTTGGTGGGCATGTCAAAATCACCCAATGTTATATTTGGAATTCCATTATAAATTAATCAATTATATTTTGTGAATATTATGACTTAGATTTTGTGAATATTATAACCTAGATTTTTTTTTCTAATTAAAAAATAATAATGTAAATATAAGATAACTGCACACATTACAACAATGCTTTTAAGGAGAACCCTCTTGGGGAAGAAACTCCAATTCAAAAGGCTTGTTGACCATCTAATGTTTACATATACAATATGCACAACCTCTAAGATTCCACATCCAAAGCATTGCACCCTGCTTTTAAGGAGAACCCTCTTGGGGAAGAAACTCCAATTCAAAGAGCTTGTTGACCATCTAATGTTTACATATACAATATGCACAACCTATAGAATTCCACATCCAAAGCATTGCATTTGCAATGCTTGACACTCTTTGTAATCAAAGTCTAGGCCTTCCATTCCTCAAGGAAAATACCTATAGAATTCCACATCCAAAGCATTGCATTTGCAATGCTTGACACTCTTTGTAATCAAAGTCTAGGCCTTCCATTCCTCAAGGAAAATCCTCCTTTTCTCCTCAACAAGGCTTTTTGTCAATTGTGATCCCTTAATTACCTTTCCCAATGAATAATGGATCAGTCAATTCTCTAACCATCTAAACTTGAGTCCATCCCATAGCCCACCTTTTTATAAGCTATCTCAAAGACTTGGTGATTAACCACTCCCCTTCTTGTTTTCCAGTTACACAACAATTTGATTCCCCTTAGTTGATCTATAAACTATTGTGGATATTCCACTGGAACAGTTCGTCACAACAGACCTTAAAAGTTTCTGCAATCTATGATTATACAGTGATTTACTTAAGATTCAGATTTAATGTTACTAGCTTAATGAATGAAAATATTGAAATAGTTGAAACTTAAATGAAAGAAGCTAAGCAAATAACACACCATCTAGATACTTAACACAAGATGTACCTTGGGAAAACCCAATACAAAAAAACCTAGCGAGAAGGTGAGGCATGTGCTTTGTTCTTTTTTTTTCTCAATTATGAAATGCAAATACAAATAAAGGGTCACTCACTATTGAGTTGCTATGGACATTATGGCCTAAATCACTACTACAAGATCTTCTACTTCCTCTACTATGTTTCAATATCCCATTCCAGATGCTCTACTCAACTATGGAATAATAAACTATACAATGAAAATGGAACCCCTTACTTTCCTAGTGACTCAATATTTAATATGGTGTGATAATCGTTTAGCCTTTAGGGGTAGGGTTTTTGCATGCCTCAACTCCAATTGGGGTTAGGGTTTTGGACCCTCTAGAATATTCTTGAAAGTCCACACGTGACTAGCTCTGCATGTGTGAGTAATATCAATTAACATGACATCCACTAGATATCACAGTGGTCAACAAGATAGGTCAACTTCAAGAAGCACAATTGTTGGGTATGAACTTTGATTGAAGTGATCTTCGCACCATTTGAAATCTCTCGATGTGTAGAACAACTTTGGTAGGTTGGGAACTTTGTTTGCAAAGTTTTGACCCTAAAAATGATTGTTTAGGGCCTCAAAATGACTTCAAAAGGTTCTAGACCCCAAATCACCAAAGTGAGACCTATGCCTAAAATGGACCCTACAAACCAATAGCTCCAATTTTTTCACCCAAAAAGTACCAAAATAGATGATAAATTATATAACGATCCATTTCAGATTATGGGTAACCGATGACCATTGTCTAGTGGACAAGCCACCTAATCCACGAATGCCACATAGAGAAACCTCTAACTAACCCATGTCTTTAACTAACACGGTGTTGTTGACAAGGCCTCCCCGTCTATAGCCAATCCACATCAATTCAATCAATCAACCCCCCCATCCAAGTTCCTAGTGACATGGCATCTAAGAGATGATATTGGGTCAAACCCATCGCATACAAAAACCCTATTAGAAACATTGCTTTTTGCACACATTTCTCATTTCTTGGCAAGTAACACATTTCTCAAGAAAACTCTTGTGTTTTCAACGAAACATGAGAATTATTCTAGAAATTGTTGTTTTTGTTGGTTTTAATTTCACCAAAACATGCATATTGCTTCCAAAAACCATTTCCATTGATGCCATCATTTTAGATAAAACTTGCACATTTTGAAGAAACGACACTGGCACTACCTACAATTCTAAAAAAACATATTAAAAAATAAATAAAGAGATTTACTAATACCAAACACCTTAACCTAAACTTTGTCCACAAGCCACACTCTTTATATACCCCCAACCAATACATCTTTCATACAAAAAAACCCTATTTTTATTAGATATCCCCTATTTTTACTAGATACTCATTTTTATACCCCCCAATACCTATAAACCCCCTGTTGTGAGATGTCCACTTCAATTTTAGGAAAGGTTGTATTACCTTTTGTGCACATAAGTCAAAAGGAAAAATTGGACTCGCCAGGGCCAATGACTCGAAACTTAAAAACATGAATTTTGAACAAAGTGCATATCCTTTAGTGTCACCGAGATGCATAGTGCCAAAGTTTTTATTGTACTTGATCAGGTCAAATTCGAATTCAAACTTGGTAACTATGGTTCATATATATCAAAGCTTATAGCTTGGTCATAAAAATGGGAAAGTGGCCTTGCCTCAAGGACTCTTTGTACAATTTAGTCTATCTATGTCGACTTTTTCATTCAACATGAAGGTTCATGTCACAAGAAAAAATAGTGTTGACAAAAATGGGGATGACATTTACACTTGTTGGTCTATCATATCTTATACTCTTCTATTCAAGCAAATACTTCAAAACATTGTTGTAAAAGTCCAATTTGGGAAAAACTTGATCAGAATCATCAAGTCAGGAAATTGAATTTTTTGTTTTAACATAGCTTCTTCTTATGGCGATGAGGCTAATGTGCACAGATTTAGCAGTACGAGGGAGCCATCAACACCATTCAATTATGTTGCCTTCATCTAAGCAATTGTGAGTGGACGTTATCTATTCCACCAAAGTCGCCCAGGACTTGCACCAGGCCCCAACTATTGTTGTGGGCACTAGCGCGCATCCACAAGCATGAGCACAAGAATTGGCATGTTACTTGGTAGGACTTGAACCCTAGTGGAGGCTATCTTAGCTACCCACTTTCAATGACTCGAGAAGCCACCATTGACTGGATATTGAAAAACTTGGGAAAACACTAGCAGAAAACTCTACAAGCATAAAAAATGCAAAATATAATCAATTTTTCATTTAAATTTAACCATACACTAAGATCAACATTAAATAATCGCATTGTCACAAACAACTAGGTGAGAGTGATTAATATCCAGCTTTATGCAGCTTTGCCCCTTCGAAACATTAAGGAACATCCCTTTCCTCTCCTCTTGAAATCACGCAACAATGGTGAGATATGAAGAAATGAGAAAGCATGCAGGGAAAACTCGCCTAATAGGCATTCTTTTCATTCGACAATTTTTTTAAAAAAACTCACAAAAATTGACAAAATCACAAGTTTTTATTTTTAATGGCAAGAACTCAACAGCCAAGAAATCTTGGAAAATTCCCAAGTTTAGCAAGGAATTGCCCGGTTCTGGCTGCAAAGTTCTGCACAAGGAAATAAAAGTAGATTATATCCCTTCAAAGTTATGCACAAGAACATAAAAGTAAATTATATCACTTTCCATGGTTATGTTATTTGCAATTCAACAGGATACTCTCAGAAATAGTTGACTTTTATACCTGTACATCTACATAAAAGGTTTAACCCAAAAAATGTGGGTTTCTCTTTGTTATGTACAATTTTCTTCCATCATCGAACATCTTCATCAAGTTGGACTCGAATTGCTTGAATCTTACCCTTATATCCAGCCAAGTAGACTTCCCATAGTTTTAATACAAATTGGAAATTATATAATTTAAGAGAAGCATTAGTTTTCAATAGAATGGTTGCCAAAATTTGTAATGCGTTTGATTTAACCCACACTTATGCAACATGTGAACATTGATTGCTTGTGTTTGCATAGAATGTAGTCCCCAAGGAGGATAAATATTCAATATTTAATCTAGTTTTGGTTCAGCTTGAATGATATTTTAAAAACCTAAATGATGTCATCAAAACAGAAAAGCTGTTCAAAAGATGGCCAAAAAAAACTTCAAGGCCCTTTCATTATCCAAGAAATAGGAATATAGGTGTTAAAAATACTGTAACATAAAGACATTTAAAAACTCTTTCCACCGTTGGAAATATTAATGCACACCTTGATATCAAATTGGTTAAGACTAAAGAGTGTATCCACTTTTCAACATGGTATCAAAGCTAGGCACTGCTGTTGATTGGCGGTGGCTAGAAGGCCTGAGTGAAAGTGTGACTTGAGGGGAGTGTTGGACGTGGCAATCCACACCTTGATATCGAACCAGTAAAGGCATCATTCATAAAAGGGGCACTTATCTCAGTGGTAGAGTAGCACATCAGCCAGGGGCAGGTCCTGGGTTTGATTCCTAGCCTATCCAATCTTCGACATCAGAAACATGATAACACTTTTAATTTCCAACTAATCCTCTCTTAAGATTTTGTTGCATTGACCAGTAAGCTTACTTCTGGGCTAGAAATTTGGTAATGATTCCACTAAAAGCCTTGAAAATTCGAAGGCCTATAATCCTCATTTAGAATCTTCAAGCCCCTTTTTTCTGCAATCTATTGAACAGTCTATTAAATTTGTCTGCAATACCTACTGAAAGAGCTTTTTACATCATTTATGAATATTAGCCGGAGTTTCTTCTTAATGTAAAAGACTTTGGATGCACGTGACTTTTTGGGATGGCGAACTGGAAAAGCTGTAGAGTTTTGAAAAGGAAATTCTAAGAACTCAATGAAATAACTTGCCCACTTGTCAACTAAATCTAATTCAACAGTGTGCAGGATGCAATGTTGCACTTATCCTTATCGGAAATTTATTGCCAAGAGTCCAAAATTGAAATTATCGGCAATATCGGGAAAATATCAGGAAACTTTAAAAAATACAAAAATAATCATTTTTTTTCAATTTTTTAAACTTCTCAAGAAACATCAACATCAAACAAACACAGTGACATAAATATGAAAATAAAACTGCAATATAGGATGTATAAGATGTCAAGTGGTCCATCAAACATCGATACTGAAATATGATATCTATCCTGAGTCATAATTCCTGATAGGATAATACAAAATAACATCAAAACAAAAATAAATGTATCTCATGAGATGATCATCATGTGGCATCTAGATACTCGGACTTGGATTGACTCAGACCAAACTGATTTCAATGGCTCAGTTTACTAAAAAAAACATAAATATTTAAATTTTAATGAAAAAATTATATTTTAAAGATTTCAAACCACGATTCCAAAAAATTATTGAAATTTTCAAAGAAAGCATTATGAATGAATGAGCAAGAACATTTAGATGACAAGCAATGTTCCACCATCACTTCTTTAGGATCCTCATCATTAGTATCACCCTTTGCCTCTTGTCTAACCTTTGCCTCTACCTCAATC
Organism: Picea engelmannii; assembly: GCA_009831015.1. Lineage (NCBI taxonomy): Eukaryota > Viridiplantae > Streptophyta > Pinopsida > Pinales > Pinaceae > Picea > Picea engelmannii. Next base: position 190,229 of record ML783171.1, on the reverse strand, counting down.
CTCTAGGGACATCAGTCAACACCACCCTATTTCGATGAAACTGCCTAATCCAAGCCATATAATATGGTAGAAATTTTTTAACATGCAAGGTAATCAATGATTTTGGTTTGAGTGAAGGGTACATTTTTGCCAAGGCCGTGACAAAATAGTTCAACAATCAATACCACCAATATCAAGGTACATAACGGGCTTGGTTCTTTTGATTAAATGCCAATCCCATACCCACATACGTGATAGAATCCAACGAAAATATTGCAATCCTACCAATCCTAAAATCCTGAAGACTCTAAGTCTATTGAATTTTGAATGGGATATGAAATTCTACTTTCTCCATATGAAGTCTGATGAGGTTGGAACCACTCTCAAACATCCTGAAACAATTAATGGTAATGTTAAAAATTTAAGTAAAAAGATAAAAAGGTAACACTGGTAACATTACCATTAATTGGGGTCCGATTTTGAAAACACTGGTTCAATCCCCTAACTCACTTTTGCAAAATGAGGGTTAAAAAGACCGAAAATTTGATTATAAGGTGATATTGATGCAGCAGGGAGATAATTTCCAAATTATCACGATAATTACTGAAATTATTGCGATAATTTCAAATTATCGGAATTATCGTGATAAATACCAGTGATATTATTGTCGAGTTGGGTTTTGGCAATAATATCGTGGTAATTCCGATATTATCATGATACGTGCAACACCGGTATGATGTGCTCTTATTGGTATGTAAACACAAGAAGACGGGTTACAAAAGCCAGCAAACAGAAATTCAAAGACTGCAGCAACCTTGTATGTATTGAGGTGCCAACAGCTTCTGCTCTGACATAGCGATATTGGCATCCCTCAGGGCAGAAGAACATTCCTCATATAGATGACCCTCCAGGATGGGGAGGGAAACCTAACAGAAAAAATCTAAATGAACGAGGAACACTGTGTTGTAGTGAGAAAAATCCATGAGCATGGAAAAAAATTGTTGAGAATATCTTGGAAAACATGCCCAAGTATTTCAAGATTTGTCCTCAGAATTCTGCTAATATCTTCCATTACAATGAAAGATGATTTGCACTTAGTCATCAATCTCCTCAATCTCTTTATTGTTGATATGTAGATCCAAGAGTTACTAGAAGTCTACGTTCTACATACTCCCAAGTTACATGACCAATATAATGAAAACAATGCAAGAGATGATTTTCATAACAATCTACAGAGTAGTTGAAGCAGCCATCAAATTAGCATATACTTCATATCGAATCCAGTGTTCCGGTCACCAGTGTCGATCACCAATTGTCTATATAGCTCTTATCAATAAGCTATCTCAGTTGCCCAAATGTACCAAAATAAGAAAGATCATATATACCAGAACCCCATGTAAGAACAAACATCCATGTGAAATGGTATACAAGCACTAGAGATTTTATAGCCCAGAGTAGAACAAATCCAAGAGAAAATGTCCCAGTTCACATGACATAGTGAACAAAGGGAGAATGACCCTACCTTACATATAAACATTTGTGAAGGCAAAGTATTAAACATATCTTTTGACTTGTTCAAAGCAAGAATACAAAACATGTTTGTGGACAGAATCAATATACAACAAAAGAATGGAAACTAGTTGCTTATAACTAAAGACAATTACAATAAATAAATAAATTATAATAAGAGCACAAGGTAAAATCTCATAAATGATAAAAGCCAAAGACTAAAGGCTGTATCCTGCTAAAATATAAATCATGCTGATAATTTAAAATGCATCCAGATGAATAACTAGCATCAAGTAAGCCAAAGTGAAAATATTTCATGTCTTAAACTCATAATGCCCATCTACAGTTAGGGATCATATTCTGTCTGGTATTGGTCATATTTCATACATCATAGGTTCCAAAAGGAATGCCTAACAGAATGAATGTAAAGAGAGGTAAATAAGCAGGGTTCTCTTTGGCTTCAAAATATATGCAAGTGTTTAAGCTGGTCCCCATCTTAAATAAGACTAATTATTGATACATGTTCACACTTGTTAAAAGAACTTGCCAACAGATCAAGTCCAAATGGGCAGTTGACTCGTGTGACTCTTGTGGAAGAAGCACAATACACTACATTCAGGTTTAATTTCATTACAGCATTTCATGCTGAAGAAGCAGACCAGTGCTCATAGAAGTGAAGATGGCTTTTAAGTTTTAAGATGTCCTAGGCAACAGTAAGGTATCCACTCATTGTGACCAGGTACATCAGCATGACATAAACAATAATAATGGTCAGTTATGCAGCTCCAACAAATTCACTTACAGGATGGAAGCTAGGCCACACTGTTAGGGTAGTGTGCAAGAGAAAGTAGTTGTAGGAGTACAATGATCCAGATGGCAGAGCTGATTTTGAAGGCTGAACTCTATGTATAGAGGCATGCATCTTTGGGGTCCAATGGTTGAAGACATAGAAGAATCAAGCTGACATCATGTAGATGAAATTTTGATACAAGGGGAATGAAGTCACATTGCAAAAACATTTACCTTGTAAGTCAAAAATGGCATAAGCTTAGAAGCTAGAAATAAGATCCAATGAAATAACGTGTCCATCATGTTGGATAGAAGTCCAAGTGGATGCTGACAACAAGAAGGGAATTATGCAAATTTCACAGGAACCTCTCAATGCTTTTCAATAATAGAAACAGTTATCACAAGGCAGCCGAATGCAACACAAATATTAAAATCGAGTTGCTACAAGACATAGCTCCCAAGATGGACTCCCTGCTAGCATCTTTACAGCAGAAGAAATCAAGTGAAAGAAAACAAGGTGCTATTACTATTAACAAGAGTTTTTACAGTCCCAAATAGGCTAATGCAGCAGAAGAATCAGCTTGAAACCAAGAGAGAACTGAGAAAGGAAACATGGTTCTCCCTCATATTGTCCTCCCTGAAGTACATGGACAACTGATTAAAGGCACAGGATAAACAGTGCCACCATCTGTAATTCCAGGACATGAAAATAAGGGAGGCAAAGAGGTAGAATGAAGGGATGTTGTGGTAAAAATAACATAGTTGTTCTTTGAGCTCATACCTTGGCATATCTTCATTACCCTTGAGTCTTAACAGGCTTCCATCACTCTATTTATATGGCAATAAAAGGATGTAGAGGAAAAAGTATTTGTTTGGGCCAAATCTAACACTAATCTTCAATTTCCAACCACATCACAGCAAAAGTTTCAAGGTTGCAATAAATATATGGGAAAGCAATGAGATTGCAAGAGTGAGAAAGACTTGTAAAGATTTGCACTTTCAAAGACTCTAAATTACACACTTGAGCAAAAAAACTGATCATCAAGCTCAAGATATTTACAATACCTTTTATCCGAAAATTAATTTGCCTCTTCAAACACATACTTCTAAGAATCTAATGTATAAATACACTACCTGGGAAAAAATTCCAAATCAACAATTAACTCTTTTATTGCAAGTAAAGTTTGTTGCAGCAACAAAGGCTTCCTTACTCATACTCACCAATTTACACAACAAGGGTTAGTAATTGGACAAAATATTAACTTTTCTCTCTTGGAAGGACCGATAAAATCAATTTTAAAATAAAGATTTGTAAAGTACCATCTGATTTATTTTTGGCCTTCCTACTTTCATTTATGTTGAAGTTGATGTTCAGTGTTTTCCTTGCCAAGGAAAAGGTTGTAATATTTAAATATTAACAAAATTTCTGGTTGAGTAGAACAATAAGGAGCTGGTTTAATGATTAATCCATTCTCTTGTTTTAATTAATCGTCGTTTTGACAGCCAAATCTTCCTACTTTCCTTTATGTTGAAGTCGATGCTCAGAGTTTTCCTTGCCAAGGAAAAGGTTGTAATATTCTCAAAATTTCTGGTTGAGTAGAACAATAAGGAGCTGGTTTAATGACCAATCCATTGTCATGTTTTAATAAATTGTGGTTTTGACAGCCATAAATTTACTGGCTTTGCTTTCGGACTAGGAATTGCAAGCTACAAATAAATTGTAAATCCAAGATAGGATGGCCTCTTAAGCTGGCAACCAATAGCAAGACAAAGCCATGAAATGGGTAAATTGGGGATCGGATGTGGGAAAATTTACATTTTGTCAGAGTCCAACAGCTCCTGATTCACGGGGGAACAGAAAAGGGAGTGGAAAAGAGGGCAAGCATTATGTACCGTGCAGGGGAGCATTAAATGCAATATGTACTGGGATATACACCATCCAATATGAAGCATTTCAGATGCAACAGTATATATCCCAGTATATATTGGATTTAGTGCTGCACTGCTCAGTGCTTATCGATTGCATTTCAGATCCGATGGTGTATATCCCAGTTATATTGCATTTAATGCTGCACTGCTCGGTGCTTATTGATCACTAGGAAAGAGGCATGGTGAACGAACACATTGAGTAAACAGGTATAAGTTTTGATTTGTATCAAAAACTCCTCTTCCGCTAATTTTTAACTATAGCACCTCCACTCACTTAGGGAGCTGCTTGGGCCACTTACCTGCAATAGTTCTTATCATGTCCTGCCTCCCCAATACACAGATTGACAATTTATCGATGGATTGATTCCGGATATGGGAGGGATCACTATTTGTTAGACAAGGATTGATCAGGATGTTAACCAGGATCTTTTTTATCTTGGAAGGGTTGGTCCTTGCTCGAGGGAGTCAGGGCCAATTCTTTCCTGATTGAAGGTAATTAAGTAAATTTACACAAATAATTACAGATAGAGATACAGATAAAACTGACTAAGACAAAAGGCCTAAGCCCAATAAAATTCCAAGCATGCCAACAATTTAAAACATATCCAGACAAGTAAATCAAGACAATTAAGCTGAAATGGGAACCCGCCATGAAAAAAGCCCCATGATGCAGCCAAGCGTAATCCAGCGCTACCTCTAACTTTTGTCCTATTAGAAATATCTGCTAAAGCAGCATTATAACATACACTTACTATAATTGAAGACTCTGCTAGAAGTAATCTTGGCTTTTGTTATGAGAACAGTAGGATTTCTCCTGCTGTGGTCCAGACTTTTATTATGAAGCAAGCCATCTTTCATTTCAAATCAAAATTGGGCACAGGAGGAGCAGAGCTGGAATCAAATATTTCCAAATTCTCGCTCTTGGGTTCCTGTGTTTTCTTCTTCCCAAACCACCCAGAGAAAAAACCTCCATTATCATCAGCTCTTTCTTCATGCCCGACAAACTCAGATGACATACCTGAGGTGCTATCCTTTGAGAATTCACCCATTGTTGAACCGCCTTGCTGCTGATTTGGGTTCATCTGATTGGTCCCTGGCCTGCCACCCGTATAAGCAGGACCTGCAGGAAGTGAAACCCCCCTTCCAGGGTACCCCATTCCCATTGGGGGGAATTGCTCCTCTAACTTTGGGGCAGGTGGGGGGGCTAGCATTTTGTTCATGAGGATGCCTGCACCTTCAATCAATGCTAACAAGATACCTCCAAATATAGCACTCCTGGTGGCAGATCCCATACCCTGCCTCATTTGAAGGAACCCACCTGTGGCAGCCCCTGCAGCAATGGAATTCCAGGGATCCTCTTTCTGCCTGAGGTAGACCATCCCACAGTCGAAGGCGGAGAACAGGCCTCCCCAAACAGCAAAGCTCCCCCCCACACGAGGGGCATTGAGAGTCACTGCTTGGATTCCCCCATGTAAGCGTTCTCCTCTTGGGGAATTTTTGAGGCCCACTATGAAATGGTAGACTGAACCCCCAACTGCTCCCATGCTGAAGGCACCCCCCAGGTCATCTAGAATTCTGTCAGGGCATGGCTCCCGAACATGGTCGGGCGTTGCCATCTTCTCTGAATTTTTTTTGCAATCTCGCTATTCCGTGTTCTCTCTTGAAAGGATTTTGGAACTCTGGTGGCCCTTATCTACGATCTTTGTGTGATAGGCGTTGGTAGTCCGATGAAGGTGTCAGCAACACGGGACTATTTAATATGGATACTAATTATATATATCCATCATCGAACGGTGGCAACACTCTGGGAAAACGAACAAAAAATACAGGGACAATAAATATACGATGCAACCCTATGGGATGGGAAGGGAATGAGGACGAATATTTGCGAATGTAGCTGTCACGTTGAAGTGATTTTTCTTTTTACAGATGGTAGTTGGGATTAATCTTTTATGATTATTTTAAGAGTATCGGAGAAGCATGTTTTTCGATATATTTTGATTATGAACCTGTGGCTTTCCACATTTTATTTGGCTTGATTTGAAAAATATTAGCCACCAAACTATTAGTGAGTGTTTGATAGATTTTTTTTTTTTTAATTATAGTCGGATAGAGTTAATAACTGGTCATTATTAGTTGGTGACTCATTATTATTATTTTTTATTATTAGAAAACCAAGTCACATAGAATAATCTGTTGGTGGTCCATAAAGAATAGGACTAGATACCTTTGGGTCATTATTTATTATTATTAGAAAACCAAATCACCTAAAATAATCTGTTGGTGGTCCATAAAAAATAGGACCAGATTCCTTCGGGTCTTTGACTGTTAACCTATTTGATTACAACAATAACCAAATAGAAACACTTTTAAGTTATATTTCAAAACCATTGATATATATTGATATTAGTTACATGTTATAACATTGAAATTCAGTTTTGAATAGGAATAATACTTCTCTGCAGTTTTGAAAAAGATATTTTATTTAGAACATTATATCTCTGCACTTTTGAAGGAAATATTTTATTTTGAACATTATATTTATGAGGTTTTTCACAAGGATAATACTTTTCTGCAGTTTTGGACCTTTTTAAGGGAATAGTCTTTCTGGTTACTCTTGGTAATGCTAATCATAATACTTCTATGCTATTTTCGAACTCTCGGTGATGGGAATAATCTATGGGGTTTTGAACCCGGGAATACTCTCTGCTGTTTTGAATAATTTTCAGTTTTGGCTTCTTTCATGAATCAGTTCTGAGTTCCAAGTTTTCTTCTTCAACCAATGATCAGGTGAGTCACTTGTTACTTTGATTCAAGTTTAATTTTAAAATATGTATAATTTAGTATTATTATTATTATTTAATGTTTTTTTTTTAATTTTTAAAAGTTTAATAAGTAAAAATTGATTTCAAAGATAACAATTAATATCATTATTATGAATTAAAAAAAATGTTTTCCATTTTTAAAGTCAATCCAAAATAACAATTGTTACTTGTTTTTTGTTTTTTGTTCTTTTCAATATAAACACTTCACCACCTATTCCAACAACTTAGCCTCTCAAGGGGAGGCCCCCCAAAGTCACCCTAGAAAGCAAGCCTTTACGATTATATGGAATCATTAGAAAAAAGAAGAGAAGAAAAAATTGTCAAACCCCAAATAGACTTAGAATCATTAGAAAAAAGGAGTGAAGAAAGAGACCTAAAACTCCAAATAGAGCTAGAGACAATGCTTGATAAAAAAAATTAGACTATTCAAATATACCATTCAAACTCAAATATAAGATAGATTGTTAGGGTTCAAGAGTCAATTACAGAGAATGGAGGATAGGATTCAAGAAATAGAAAAACAAAACAATCAACTCAAGAAGGAGAGGTTGAAGAAAATCGCAACTTAAGAGATAGGATTAAAGAGCTAGAAGAAAAATTAACCAACAATTTGACCCTTAGTAATCTAGAAAACAAATTGGATATCAAGCCCATCAAAGAGGAAATGAATAAGCTAATCGAAATAGACCATGAGCGTAATAAGATAGCCTTGAACCTCATAATTTTTGGTATAAAAGAACAACAAGAGGAGGATGTGTTACCAATAGTAAAAGAAGAATTAAAAAATAAATCACAAATTGAAACAACTTACCTCATTGAAGCAAAGAGGCTAGGAAAATAAATTGATCATAAAAATAGGTTGATACATGTCAAAGTAAGTTGTAATGACCATAAATATAGCATACTCATTAAATCTTTGAGCTTAAAAGGGTCAAGAATATTTATAAATGAAGACCTCATTCCCAAAGATCAAACTGAATTAAGAAAGGAAGTTCAAAAGGTAAAAGAAGCTAGGAAAGAAGGAAAATGGGCAATAATTAGAAATCGAAAAGCTATTGTTAGGAACAAAGACTGGAAGGATAATAATAAATAGGAATTTGGGACACTCAGGATCCTTTTTTGGAACTGTCGTGGCTTTCCATGGCACAAAGGTCCTATGATAAGTTGGATCCCGAGTGATATTGATATTATTCGTCTAGTTGAAACTTGGGAGCATGAAGAGTCTAAGGTCCCTAACATAAAAGGATTTATCTTGTGGTCGGCTTGGAACAAAAAGTCCCATTGTAGAGGGATATGAGGCATAGATCATTATATTAGAAAGAACATTTCTCCTCACATTCAACTTCATAAGATCAACCCTCTCAATCAATACATTTGGGTAGAAATTTCATACACTAATGTTAAGATGTATATAATAATTTGCTATTTTGCACCTATAGTTTGAAAAATGAATGTAATATCCTCCTGCCATGAGACTTTAATGTTAGGACTGCACAACTAACCAAGCTACTCTTTTAAGCAATGATTCCAACCATAATCATTTATGGCTAAATGAGGACTTTGTTTTATCTAATAGCTACAAAAGAAGTTTTGAAGACCTAATTGAGAATTTGTTTGGTACTGAGTTGATCAAGCTCTACAACTCTCAAGACCTAATAATTTGCAATGGAGTAATGAAGTGGCCAAACTCCAACCAGATGACTTGTATTTATGGGCTAGGTAGTAGTGTCGTAGATTATGTGATATTTGATATCCCAGTTTCCAACCAAATAGTAACTTTTGACCTTTTAAATGGCCATGAACCTGACTCTGATCATAGACCTTTACCCTAACTCTAAACTTTTCCATGCACAGGAGCACCATTGAAGATAATTTTGATAATCAAAGGCAAGTGCGCTTTGACAAAAGTAAATTTGACCTTTTCTTAAAGGATTTAAATAGTGAATTACATCTATGAACTTATAAGGACAACATTGAAGACCTCTATAATAATTTTAGAATTGTACCCTTTCCACTTATATTAACAAGTTCTCTTTTGAGGTGTCCTGTAAAAAGAATAATAGAACGACCAACCCTTGGTATGATAAAGAATGTAAAATTGCTAGGAAATCCATTAGGGTTGTTTCTCATAAGTCCTTAAAACTCAATAAGATCAATACGTACAAATCTCTAATTAAAAGGGAAAAAAGGTACTATATCAATAAAAGGCAAAAGCATCTTTCACAACTATCTAAGTTGGATCCTAAGAGGTTCTAGAGGCAATTTTTTTTCCACAATACTAAAAAAAATAATATGATTCCCTTAAGGGATTGGAATTCCTACCTTAAAATTCTTTATGAATTCCCTAATGCCGTGGACACCATTCCTATCGTCCCTACAGAGAGTAAAGTTTTTTCTTTGGATGACATAGAGTTCTGGGTTATGCAGCTGGAAAATGGGAAAGCTAAGGACATCAAAGGATACCAAGATGATTTTTTTTTAAATTGGAGAGCCTATCCTCATCCCTCACGTACACAAGCTCTTCAATTTAGTAGTCAAGCAGGGCTTCCCTAAACCCTGGATGCAAAGCCTCATTGTTCCTATTTTTAAAAATGGGGATAGAAGAATTCCCTCCAATTATAGGACCATTATGATTAGCCTGATTTTAGCCAAACTTTATGGAATTATTTTGGAAAAGAAGATAAGTCTTTGGCTAGAAAGTCAAAGTAAAAGAGCTAAAGTCCAGGCTGGGTTTAGGAGATATCATCCAACTGTGGACCATCTTGTTACCTTTAGGATCATTGTAAAGGTATTCCGCAATACTAAAACCAATCTTTTTTGTTGTTTTGTTGACTTTAGAAAAGCTTTTGACATGGTTCCCAGGAAAAAACTTTGGAAAAGGTTGGAAGAGATAAAAGTGCTTTTTGAGTTGCGGGTTGTTGTAGTAAGGTTGTATGAGAACATTATTGTTTGCACTCTTTTCGTCGATGTGTGAGCAAAAAGTGAGTGCTTACATGCCTAGTTGGGCTCTGCTAGTCATGCCAGCTGTATGGTAAAAGGTTAGAAAGAAAACAACTAAGCTATTAACAAGAATTAAACAAAAACTAAATAACACTATGAGCATGAAAATAAAAATAAAAACAAATGACAATGGACCAATATCACCAATGTATTAGCTGGTCTGATAGATGAAATCCAAAGATACACAATGGAGAAAGAGGACTTAGGTCCCTTCCCTCTCCAATGGAAGGCTCTTGAGGCCCTCAACTGATTTGCTCTCCTTACAAGAAAAGATGAAATGTGGATGAAAGAACTCCAAGCTTATTCACACAAGAGAGGGGTGAATAGCTTATGAAATGTAGCTTACAA
>ML783171.1:127694-151713 GCA_009831015.1 Picea engelmannii | reverse complement strand
AATGTACAGTTTTGCTTTCCTTGAATCTTATATGTGGGCAAGATACCGATCCATGATATAATTAGCTAGTGAATCCGAAACACTATTAAGTTCTCTCGGAATGTGTCTATATTCGATGTAATCGAACATTCATTCGAGACAACGAACTTGCAAGTGTAGGCGTAGCAGGATAGGACTACGAATAGCGTAGATGCGGTTGAGTTGATAAACCACAAGTTGGGAGTCTAAGTAAATAATGATGCGAGAGATACCTAGGGAGGAGGCTTGGGTCAACAGTCCAATGACAGCGTGATATTCTACCATATTGTTGGTTGCTGGTCCTAAATAGATGCCTCCTGAACTCACCACCTGGTCAAATTGGTAAATAACCCAAGCTGCTGAAGCAATGTTCCGGGTATGTCGGCTAGCGCCATCCACGAACCCAAAAAAGATAGGAAAGGAGGATGTCATCTACGCATGAAAACATAGGCACAGTCATGAGTGGCAACGGTAAAGACTCGAGCACGCGAAAGAAATAGACAAACCAAAACTAAATACAATAATGTACAAAGTACAAATGTTAGGTGATCTAGGCATAGTACTTCTTAAGGTAAAGCCCATTTTGGGGCTCTCCTAGGGAAATTCCATCATGATCAACTAATTTGTAGGCACCTTTATGTAGGACACGTTTCACGATGTAGGGACCGTGCCACATGGGTTCTAACTTTTCTGTCCCCAATTTATCGTGAGCTTGGTCGTAAACAAAGACTAAGTCTCCTTTCGCGAAAGTCCGAGGGTGGAAAGATTTGTCATATTGACTTTTAATTCGTTTTTGATGTGCCTCTTTGGCGAGAGCAACATCGCGACGCGTTTCATCCAGTTTGGATAGATACAAAAATCGTTCTTCTTCAGCAGAAGTATGGGGCAAGAGTTCTACTTTTAGTTTGAGTGATGGAATCTCACACTCGATCGATAGGACGACTTCAATGCCATAGACCAATTGGAAAGGAGTGAATCCAGTTGAAGTTTTTACAGAGGTGCGATAGGCCCAGAGAGCGGAGAAAAATTGTAAATGCCATGATGTTTTGTTTTCCCCTACCATGCGTTGGATCATGGTTTTTAGGACTTTGTTGATAGCCTCAACTTGTCCGTTCGCTTGAGGGTAGTAAGGGGATGAGTTTTCATGGCGAAAACCCAATTTGACATGTAACTCGCTCATCATCTGGTTTTTGAAGTGTGCACCATGGTCAGTGACAATGGCACGTGGTACCCCAAAACGAGTTATGATGTCGCTGAAGAGGAATAGAGCTGCAGTACGGCCATCATTCAGGAAGGTAGGCATAGCCTCACCCCATTTGGTGAAGTAGTCAACGGTGACAATGATGTAACCATGCCCCCCAGATGAGGTAGGCTTACACTGCATGAAATCGATGCCCCATTTGGCAAAGGGACCAATGGCGATAATATGGTGCAGCGCCGTAGGATGGGTGCGTGCCTTCTTGTTAAAGATTTGGCAGGGTGGGCATTTTTTGATGGCCTCGATACAATCTTTGAAAATTGAGGGCCAAAAGTAGTCGGCACGTAGGATTTTTTGGGCTGTGGCCATCCCGAAAAGGTGACCGCCATAGGCGCCAAGGTGACAATCGTTCAAAATGCGTTCAGCCTCCTCGTGAGTTAAACATCACCGAAGGATGGTGTCGATACCACGACGATACAAAGTGTCACCAAGGATGATATAACAGTGAGAGTGGTGACGAATGCGTCAACGCTCTTCGCGAGAGATGTTGGGCTGAAAACGTTGTGTTTGAAGGTAGAGGAGAATGTCTTCGTACCAAGGATCAGAGGTGCTGATGAGGAAGAGAGATTCATCAGGGAGAGAATCTCTAGGTTCAATGTTTTCATCGACACGAGGGAGAGCACATATGAGCTCGGAAAACACCAGGGATTTTTTGGCTTTAGCTTTCGTAAACTCGAGATCGAATTCTTGAAGAATAATGATCCATTTTGAATATTTTCCCCCAAGTACTTGACATGTCAAGACGTGGTACATGGGGTTGGATTCTACGATTACTGTGGTGGTGCGTAATAAGATGTAGTGGCGAAACCTTTGGATAGCGATGACGGCTGCCAGAGCCAGTTTCTCAACATGCGAATATCTGAGTTTGGGTCTAGATAAACTCTTGCTCAGATAATAAATCACATGTTCTTTGCCGTTGGGGTCTTCTTGGATTGACATCATTGCGATGGTGGAAGTAGAAGCGACCAAGTAAAGGATGTAATCCTTTGTATATTCAGGGGGATGTAACAAAGCTGCATGGGTCAAAGCGTGCTTGAGAGCGTCGAATGACCATTGAGAGGCGTCATCCCAGATGAAAGGGACGATCTTTTGCATTAACCGCATAAATCCTTTAGTGATCTCAGCATAGTTGCAGATCAAGCGGCGAAGAAAGTTTGCTTTGCCTTGCAAACTTTGGAGTTGGGTTAAATTGGTAGGTGGAGGTAAGGCTAAGATGGCCTTGATCTTTAAGGGATCCACCCTGATCCCATCTTTGGAGACAATGAAACCGAGGAGTCGACCGGATTTGACAGCGAAAATGCATTTGTGTGGGTTCAGACGAATACAGTAAAACCTACATCGCAGAAAAATCGCTCGTAAATGATCAATGTTGTCGGATCGATTTAGCGAATGTGCGGGTAAATCATCGAGATACAGTTCTTCTATATGTTTGATGTCATGAAAAGCATACGACATGGCTCGCTGGAAAGTGGCTCCAGCATTTTTAAGGCCAAAAGGTAGCTTTCGGTAGGCGAAATTTCCCCAAGGGCAGATGAAGGTTGTCTTGTGTTGATCTGTAGGCAAGATTTCAATCTGGTTATATCCATAAAAGCCATCCATGAAAGAGAAGATTACGCTCCCCGCGCAATTATCGATGATTTGGTCGATGAAGGGCGTAGGGTAGTTGTCCTTAGGACAAGATTTGTTGAGATCTCTATAGTCAACGCAAACACGGATGGTACCTTGTTTCTTAGCAACCAGAACAAGGTTGGAGACCCATTCGGTTAAAGGGACGGGATAGATGAAGCCAGATTTTAGAATTTTTTCAACTTCTACCTTTATAGCTGCGATTTTCTTGGGATGAACCGGGCGAAACTTTTGCCGAATCGGTTTCGCATCAGGGTAGGTTTTGATTTCGTGTACGACGATTGAAGGGTCGATCCCTGGCATTTCCTCGTAACTCCATGTGAAGACATTGCAAAATTCTTTGAATAAAGTGGTATAAGAAACCACTTCGTCGGGTGTGCAATTAGCACCAAGGTTAATATTTTCCATGACACCTTCTTTGATTGAAATGTCAATCGTGATCGTAGTAGAGATGTTACCCATGTTCCCCTTGGAGAGAGTATCTTGTGTGAGGATGGGAGATTGCGGAGCTTTGGTAACATCGGGGGGGAAGAAAGATAGAATGTCTTGGTGGATTTCTTCCAAAGGCGGAATAAAATAGGATCGATGGTGGTTTTCATCCCATGGAAAATCGTCAATGCTAAGCATTTCCATGATAGATTCGTCCGAAGGAAAAATTTGGGAAATGTAATCAATGGCGGATGATAGGGAATCTAACCACGAGGGCACTGAATAAGTATCGGGTGCCAATGAATGTGAAGTATTCGAAGAGGGAGAAACAGATTGAATAGCTACGTATGCGGCCTCGGCTGGGCTCAATGGCATAGTGTTTCCGAGCACATCGAATTCCAAAGGACTAGGCACAATCCAATGATCGGATGATTCCAAGGATTGATAAGGCATAGTCGAAATCATATTGACGGCGGAAATATGATGTGCAGTAGGTGGAAGTGGTGTAGGGAAAGTACCCATGAGGCTAGAATATTTCAATAAGCCAACACCAATGCTTTCATACGTAACCGGGTGGTCTCCCAGAAAGGGAATGTTGTTGGTAGCAGGGATGCGAGCGTCGGGTGTGCAGAAATCGAGCTGATCGATGGTAACAATTTTGCCTTGATGGGGGAATTGTACACATCGAAATACCGACGAGGCAACGACATTCATGGCATAGAACCAACTTGTTCCAAGTAGTAGGTTGTAATCGAGGGGGGCATCGACCACCTTGACGTCAACAGTAACAGTTTTGCCGCCCAACTGAATGACTAAGGATTGTAATAATCCGTGAGGATGAAAACCTCGTCCATCGAAGGCGCGTAACATGGTAGCGGATTTGTTAAGGGTAGGTCATTTCAATCCTTTCCAACAGGCTAGAGACATAACACAGGTGGAGGCTCCCTCATCTAGGATAGTCCGGTGGATTTGTTGATTGTGAACAACAACATCGATTTGGAAAGCTAGCTAGTGGGAGAGTCGCGGTTGATGATCGTCCAGATTAAACGTGAGGTAGTTTGATGAATCAAGATCAAAAGCGTCGATAGTGGCTAAGAGCATTCTACGTTGGCTAGGACAGTGTTGTAGAACTTCCAAGGCGGACATAGCACATGGTGCTTGGGCCAAATCTTCTACAATATTGTAGTTTTGGGCAGCCCGTGAATTAGAATTGAATGTGGATTTTCGGATGGTGCTCTTAGGAGGGCGTAAGATGGAGTCAAAAGAAGGTTTCTCAATATGGAGTGGCCCAGATGGAGGGCTAACAGATGGAGGATTGACGAAGGATGGTAACGGGTCTGATGGAGAACCGTTAGCGATCTTCGGTTTATCAGGTTTAACTGGCGTGTCATATGTCGCAGAGTGAGTTGTTAGATTAACTTCGTTAAACATGTAAATGTGGGCACTTGTCGATGCCTCATCATGGGGTTGGTTGGAACTGCCCCCCGGCATGGGGGTTTGTGCAACCAAATATTGTTGTTGCGGAAAAGGCTGAGTGAGCACAGCGGGTTGTGAATTTCCCTTGAAAAGTTTGGCCACTTCATCGCGATGTGGGCAGTCTCGAGTGTAGTGATCGTGACCACAAATGAGACATGGGAATTTCGATTTTTGTTGTGGTTGTTTTCCGGTAGCAGGGGTTTGCGGTTGGGTCTTGGGTTGTTCGTTGTGTTTTTCTTCTTTGGTTTGTTCCTCGCTTTCTTCTTGCCCCCAAGTTGTTGTGAAGGGGTTGACTGGACCACATTCACATCAGAGACCTGAGTTAGAGGGGGGGTCGAAGAGGGTGCAGTCGAGTTGGGAGCAACCGTGGAAGCAGGCCGCTGGATTGTTCTAGTATATTGGGTAGTAGATTGATTTTTGACGGAGCCAATAACTCCATCCGCATGCGAAGCAGTCGATGGTTTGGATGGATCGTTAGTGGCACGGGTAGCGTTCGGTATCAACTCATATAGAGTACCAGATTGTGAATAGACTAAGTCTAAGTACTGAGCTCGGGCAATGGATTCTTCCTCGGTGACTACACCACCCATGGCAACGTCCCGAGCGATCTGGGGTAACAACGATTTAGTGAACCATTCTGCTAACAATTGGTCAGGAATGACCACTTTGATTAGCCTTCGTCGTCATCTCCATTCATGAAT
Organism: Picea engelmannii; assembly: GCA_009831015.1. NCBI lineage: Eukaryota > Viridiplantae > Streptophyta > Pinopsida > Pinales > Pinaceae > Picea > Picea engelmannii. Next base: position 146,205 of record ML783171.1, on the reverse strand, counting down.
GTGGTTGGAGATATGTACGGAAGTTGTCTAACGAAGGGAGGTTAATAGTTCAGTACCCATCTCGTATCGAATGGGTAGTTGGAAATGCGTGAGGAAGGACATGGCGAGGGAGTTGAAATCGTGAAAAGATGCGCGTGGTAACTCAATATACCATTTCACTGCGAAACTCGTAAGTGTTCGTTGGAAAAGACGCAAACGAATCGAATCGTCCATGAGGGAGTTGGATGAACACCACAAATGGAAGGTCATCACGTGGTTGTTCGGGTCTTCTCCGGACTTTCCGTCGAATTTTGGGATATCAGAAGGAAGTTTAGCTGGAATAGCTAGCCAAACCGGAGAATGATAAATAGGATCATTCATTAATCGAGACAAGTCTGGAAGGTCCAGGGTGGCTAGAAAAGGTAGTTGTCGATTAACCTGTGGGTAATGCTGGTGTGGCAGAGGGACACCAATGAGGCCAAATACTGGGTTATGTGGATAGTTATAACTCGTGGGCCCTCTCATGTGAGGTTGGTTTTGACCAAGGTACATAGGATTTGAGATGTTTTGAGAAGTATGTGTGAGCAGAGGATAACCGGATGGGTTTTGTGGATTATAGGGTGGGTTTGGCATTTGTCCATGAGGGGGTTGTTGTGGAGTCTGAACATTTTGTCTCGTGGAGGCATGTGGGTTTCCTTGAAAAGGGACGCTCCATGGATTGGGTGTGGCAGACACATTTTGTCCTTGTGGTTGATGGTATACTCCAGATTGAGGCTGCCCCCTAGCATGAGGGTGCCCCTCGAATGGAATTTTTCCTCCGGTGGGAGGATGCCCCCCAACACTAGGGTTCCCTCCGAATGGATTTTGTCCTCCGGTGGGAGGATGCCCCCCAGTTTGAGGTAGAGTTCCCGGGATCTAAAAGCCATACGTCAATGACTGACCGGTGTTGCCGAGCGGGTTGGGACCACCAAGACCAGTCCCTCTGGGTTGTTGGATAGGTATGGAACTTCTCGGTATAATTTGGGTAGTGGTTTGAGCAGTGGTGGCAGTGGAAGAATTCAGTGCCCTGAATCCAAAAGGGAGTGTAGGTCTTGGTGTTACAGGTGTGCCAATTGGGGCTTGATTTACTACTGCGTTACCGGCGGGGATAGTCGGAATGTGTGGGACCATTATCGAATGGGCCGTCTGGAGGGGAATAGTAGACCTTGGGCCAACGGATGGTATGTTCGGACCAATGGTTGGTGTGTCTGTAAAAGTGGTAGTACCGGTGAAGTGATTTGGGGGTACAGTGTAGGAAAAAGATGCATCGGCACCTTCCCCTGTTCCATAAAGATCTCGCACCAAGCGTGGTGGACTCCGAACAACGTCTGTGGTTCAAAAGGGGTCACTTGCTAAAGGGTTTTGAGAAGACTTGGTCGGAATGTCAAAAGGATTGATGATAACAAATTCTCCAGCAGAATTCAGGTGGAGGATCTGTCATTCGTATCCCTCCGGAATGTGGTAAGCTTCTGAAGATTCTGAGACAATTCGAAAATTCTCCAAAGGAACGGGAACTTCTTCCTGGGAAGTTGTATTATTATGAACCTCGCTCTGTTGAGGAGATTCCTCCGTAGAATGAGGGGGTAAAGGGGTGTTTCCTTCCACATTTTTTGGAGGAATTCCCTGTAGCCTCCGCGAGCGGCGTGGAGGGTCGATGTTGGCGGAAAAGAGTCGGCGAAAGAAATCTATGGCCAACTAACGAAAAGAAACAACACATGCTAAAAATATCTAAGAATCATAACCAAGCAAACATGACCTTCTTTTGATGACCGTACTAGTTGGCGATGAAATACAATGTCGTGTGATCAAGTCCAGAAGGGGCGGGGATAGGGTGGAACAATTGCAATGACGACCTGCTTAACGGAATTACGCCTTGGTGCAAGCTTCCACGTAGTAATTGTGGATTTACCCTCCAAGGAGCTTGAGTGAGTTTGACCAATTCCTGCTCCAGGTACAGTGAGACTTCTCGTCACTGTCACCTTGTGTAAGACCCTAAAGATTATGGCCACTAAGGTTACCAATTCACAGTCAGCCCCTGGGCGGGAACAATCGATAGTCCGATACAAATGTATAGGCAGGGTATCAAGCCCGAAACCAACTAAAAGGCTTCCACGCAGTAATTGTGGATTTACCTCAAAGTGATCCCCATAATACGATCTGACCACCACAATCAGTTAAACCACGGAGGGTTAGTCCCCGTAGCTCACCCGAATGCGACCTTGTGCGTAACCCCTGTGTGAGAGGGGGATCCCAGGCAGACTTATACGATAACCTGATTTGACTCTCCCTAACTCAGGATGCTAGTGTTTGTTTAGGAAAGTTTGGAGAGTTATGTTCACAACCCTAATCCAAAGTACTAAGCCTAGTCTACTGTTGGTGGAGGATCCTAGAAAAGAAAGAGTTCTAGATAACTTTTAATTAGCGTTGATTTTATGGCTGTTCTTTACGCAAAGGGGTGCATGGAAGTGAAACAAATGGAATTATGACTCAGACCCAAAGAATGCATTGAATATGATAAGAAGTCATTTGTTTTCAATGAACATCTATCTAAGGGAGAGAGAAAGTTCTTTTCACTAACAAGCACAAATACAGGGTGTCCTCAAACGATTCTTTTTCGCAATCAAATCTTGATGTAATGCTAAAACTTTTAAATGCCTTCTAATATGCACAATCAATCATAAAGATGTCTTTTATTGTTTGCATATGAATGATGATCAATTCAACACAATGCTTGTCTTGCTAATTATCTTTCTTGTATGAATGAAAATCAAACTAGCACAAGAAAAAGTCATACAAACAATACACCCTTTCGTTGCAATCAAAACGAAAATAAAAGAGACAATCAAAGAGAAAAACAAACTTCACACCCAAAAGCAAAAGTTGAAGAACAATGATCTTGATTGAAATCGAGATAAAGAGGTCTGTAGGCCTTCGATGACCTTCACCAGGGTTTTTACTCAGCTGATGAGGAGAGGAAAACAATGCATGGGTTTCAAACTTCACTCAACAAAAAAATCTCAATAAAAATAGTGAAGAAGGCTACAAAATCCAACCAGTAAGATGTTTATTCTTCAAAAAAGACAGATGTCAAGGCTGAAAGGGAAGAAACATTGACTCACAAGGTCACTCAGCAGAGGAGACACAGAGGCAAAACCTTGACAAATCAATTCTGGAAGGTTTTTTGGGCTAAAGAGGTCTGGCGCTCTGTTGCCAAAGGCAAGGAGTGTTATAGCGCTTTGTGCAAGACTATGGGGGAGCGTTGGCGCTCTGTTAACACTAAGACAAGGGCGCCAGGGTCTAAAAACCCCAAAATGTCAAAAAATAAAAAAATTGCAATTCAATTCCGACAATTATGCTGAGTGCAATAAGGTAAGGAGCCAATCAGCTCATGAAAACAATCAAAAGAGGAATGAACTAGGTCTGAAAAAATCAAGGGATAGAACTAGGTCAATGAGGAGAAATCAAAAAAAGAAGTTTCGATTTGAGGCTATCTCCCCAGTGGAGTCGCCAGTTTCTGTTGTAGAAAAATCTCCCTGCGGACAGGTAGATCGCCTCTAATAGCTTGACCCTAACTCTAGACAGAAAAATGCTTAACGTGGACACTGACTTCCTTTCAAATCTATCTAAAATAACACATGAGAAGGAAGGATGACAGAAGTACCTTCTTATCGACGTTTGTCCATGCACGCTCCGAGTTACGCTCCAATCCTTTGCTCCTCGTTGAGTTCTGCAGACAAACAAGATACAACCACTTTCTACTCTATTGATATTAGCTTGAAAACAGATCTATCAACTAATGATAAGTTCATGTGACATTAGACACAAACTAGAAAGAAACAAGCCAAGCATGTCATATTAATGAGAATAACGACAACAATACTTACAATCGTAGATGCGAATGCGACAGCTTCGTCAAGTCCCCTTCGTCTAACCCTTGCCTGAAAGATCCACAACCTGGATAACAACATCTTCACTGATCACTCTTCTTTGGATGACTGTGTGTTTCCTCCAAGATCATAAGTTTCATATCATCAGTTCTTCCCCCTTTCCACCATCTTAGAGCCTGTTTATATAGGTTAAGAGGAGATTAACCTCTTGAGTTATCTTTAGAAAAATTTGGGAACCTTCTCCTTAGATCAAGGATCTCTTGATGAAACCAAGAATTCAGATACAACTGCCTCCTAATCTCGAAAGATCCTCCCTTTATTCTCCTCAAGGGGCCAACTACTACCTTAGATTAGGCAACGCTCCCTTAGAAGGGGCATCAGAGTGTTGTAGTTCTCCCTGGTAAGCTTTAGGAGAGTGCCAGTGCTTTCAAGATGAGCAGCACTCCTTCAGAGGGGGCAAGGGAGTGTTATAATTCTCCCTGAAGCCTTGTAGGGGAGCGCCAACACTTCTAGGGCTGACATAGGGGAGCGCTCCTCCTCAAAAACTTTGTTTTAGAACTCTCTTCAGGTGTCAAGAGATATTTGTCTTCAGTAAACCAGTTCTCCTTCTTCAAATCAAGCATATAAGATGCTATAAGTGTCTCCTTAGTGTCATCGACATGGCAGTATGTTCAAACATCATTTGTGACACTTGTAACCAACTTGTGACACTTGCGAAAGTTGTAAGGAAGATGCGACACTTACGACAATTGAGAGGAACATGTGACAGCTTATCCAGTTGAGTAATTTTGATGTGTAACAATCTTCATCAAGCAACCACTTTGGAGACAACTTGCCTTTCAAGGTACAAGTTAATTTTGATATTCCTATATTTGAAGGACAGATAGATGCAGAAGCCCTAGACAAATGGTTAAATCTGCTAGAAGGTTATTTCTTTGTTCAGAAATTTTCCGAAAAAGAAAAGATCACCTTCGCACTCCTTAAATCTCTCCCCCATGTCAAACATTGGTGGAAAAATTATTGGGAGCAGAGTTCCATAGAGGAGTCTGAATTATATGGGGTCATGTGGTGAACCAAGCTGGTTCACTATGTAAACATCTAATGTAAATATGAGAGTACGCAATAATCCATTAAGGATAGTAAATATATTTAATAATAATTGTATAAGAATATGATATAATGAGATGATTACAAATGAGGAGTGAGGGCTTGTATATATATCTCGTACAGGGGTTCCCTTTCATAAGAGACATGACCATTCATACGTCATGTCTCTTCATAATTAATTATTACTTATTAGTTATTTATATTTACATATTATATATATTTATGTTTGTTACAGGTCGATCCCACTTGGGATTTTTTTGTGGATGCGGTAAAGGAACAATATTACCCTATTGGAAACTTTGAGGACCAGTACATGAGATGGACCAAACTGCAGCAAGAGAGGGGCCAAGAAGTTCTAGAGTTCACCAATACCTTCCATACCTTGCACACCAAGTTGGGTATCAAAGACTACGAATGAAATTTGGTTTTGAAATACCGTGGGGCTCTACACAGATACATCCAAACTGAAATGGATTTTCTGGACATCTCATCACTCGGTGTTGCCTATCGATATGCTATTAAAATTGAGCAGAAATTTAAGCACCATAACAAACGGGATTTTGGTTCTGCAAATTCACAAAAACCAAAGTATGACAAAGACGTCCCTAACAAACAGTCTCCTGAAAACCAGTCCAAGCCACATGAAAAGAAGGGTCACGGGAAGACAAAGAAGGACACCGAAAAATGGTGTGATTTCCACAAAATCCCCTAGCACAACACCGATGAATGTCACTCAAAACAGTGATTGGTGGCCAAGATCAAAGACAAGGAGCCGAACCCTGATTTAGAATCTGATTTTGAAAATACTGGTAAAGGACAGATCATTGATGCAGACCCCGTTGTTATTGTCGCGACTGCAACAATTCAACTAGAAGAATGAACAGATCCTGAAGAGGGGGAGCGACTTTTTCATTCACAGATGTGGGTAAAGTGGACCCCATTGCATTTTATTGTTGATAGCGGAAGCCAGAAGAACCTCATCTCAACAGAGGTCGTCAAACAGTTGGGATTGTCGACAACACCACACCCGCAAGCATACAACATCGGGTGGCTTCGCCAAGGACGAGATCTTCGTGTCAGCCAGCAATGTCGATTGTCATATGGCATCCAACCCTTCAAGGAGGTATTATGTGATGTTTCCCCACTAAATGTTTGTGATGTTATCTTTGGCAAACCATATATGTGGAAGCGCCACGTTGTTTATGAGTCTCGACCCCGCAGTGTCATTGTTTCTCCAGGGGGTCATCTCTATAGAATACCAGAGGTAGTTCCGACTACTGTTCCACCTAAAAAGTTCCACAAGGTAGTATCTCATACTACAAAATTTAGCTTCTTCACAATTTGTTCAAAATGGGAACAAAAGGACACTGCAACCACTACAGCTTCACCCCAAGCACCTTCTATCCAACAGAAGCAGGTCGATAAGGTTGCAACAAAGTGAAAATATTCCTTCTGCATACCATCATCTCATGTAGCCTAAATTTTTGAAAATCCTCAGCCTCAACAGGTTCGTGATAGACTTCCACAAACTGAGCAGTGCGACGTCTCTAGAAAGGCAAGCAACTCATCGAGATGCAGATTCAACAAATGATTTTTCCTCTCCCCCGAGAACTCAACGCAATGGAGACCATTGCTTCCTAAGGAGGGAGGATTGATAAAGGTGGATATCGATGGCCACCCACCTTTTTCAATTGGCTCAAAATAGTTTTCTGACAAATTTGACAATTTATTATTTTTAGCAGTTTTTAACTTTCGAGGCCATTTTGAGGGCCCAAATGAAGGTTTTTTAGAGTTTTATGTTCTAAATAATGGTCCAAGTAATGATTGAACCCCAAAAATGAATCTCCTCAATGATACCTTTCCAACGAGATATCATACGCCTAAAATGGAGATTGTATGAAAAAGTTACGACCCCGGGAAGTTGATGTACTAACTTACCCAAATAGGCCCAACATGACTTTTGGCGCTTCATCTCTTAGGGTTAGGCTTTTGGATGTTTAGGACTTTTGGAATTCTTGTTTATTGTAAAAATTCCTTCAGAGCCTCATTGTAATCATCTTCTTGCGAATGCGAGTAGCCGTCACATCTCTTCTCAGAGATAAGATGCCACCATTCTATCAAGTCTTTCACTCTATATTTTACAGTCTCTGTACATTTATTTCATTAATAGAAATCGTGTATTACTGTATATCTGTTTTTATGGTTTCATCTCTGATATATTTCTTTTATATTATTGAATATCTGTGATATCTCTATGCATTTATTTATTATATCTCCGATCTTATTTCGTGCCGAAAATAATCCGGATCAGTGGTATCAGAGCAGGTTGTTCTTGGTTGTTTTTTTTCAGTGCATGTCCTCGACGAGGTTTGAGTATAGCAAGTTGGGTCTTGAGATTGTCTCTCTTGAGGAAAATCACTCTCGCACACCCAAGAAACCCTCAATGGCGGAAGAAAAGAAAAGCGATGGAGCAGACGATCCTATCAGTCTGTTGCTTGAGCAAGCTCTCATGCGACAGAGGGACGAAATGATGGAGAATTTTTCCCACATCCTTCAATGCCTGCCGATAGTAACAGGAACATCTTCATTAAGCGCCCACTTTGGAGGCACCTCATCTTTCAAGGTACAATTTAATTTTGATATTCCTGTATTTGAAGGACAGATAGATGCAAAAGCCCTAGACAAATGGTTAAATCTGCTAGAACGTTATTTCTCTGTTCACAAATTTTTCGACAAAGAAAAGATCACCTTCACACTCCTTAAATCTCTCCCCCATGTCAAACAATGGTGGGAAACTTATTCGGGGTAGAATTCCATAGAGGAGTCTAAAATATATGGGACCGATCCCACTTGATATTTTTGTGTGGATGCGATAAAGGAACAATATTACACCTTTTGGAAACTATGAGGACCAGTACATGAGATGGACCACACTGTGGAAAGAGAGGGGCCAAGCAGTTCCGGAGTTCACTAATATCTTCCATACCTTGCGCACAAAGTTGGGTATCAAAGACTTTGAACGACATTTGGTTCTGAAATACCAAGGGGCTCTACATAGATACATCCAAACTGAAATGGATTTTCTGGACATCTCATCACTCGGTGTTGCCTATCGATATGCTGTTAAAATCGAGTAGGAATTTAAGCACTAAAAAAAACAAGATTTTGGCTCTGCAAATCCACAACAACCAAAGTATGACAAAGACAACCCTAACAAACAGTCCCCCGAAAACCAATCCAAGCCACATGAAAAGAAGGGTCACAGGAAGACAAAGAAGGACACCAGAAAATGGTGCGATTTCCACAAAATCCCCTGGCACAACACCGATGAATGTCGCTCAAAATAGTCATTGGTGGCCGAGATCAAAGACAAGGAGCCTAACCCTAATTCAAAATCTGATTCTGAAAATACTGGTAAAGGATAGAACATTGACGCAGACCCCACTGCTATTGTCGTGACCGCAACAATTCAACCAGAAGAACCAATAGATCCTGAAGAGGGGGAGCGCCTTTTTCATTCATAGATGTGGGTGAAGGGGACCCCACAGCATTTTATTGTTGATAGTGGAAGCCAGAAGAACCTCATCTCAACAGAGGTCATCAAATAGTTGGGATTGTCGACAACACCACACCCGCAACCATACAACATCGGGTGGCTTCACCAAAGATGAGATCTTCGTATCAACCAACAATGTCGATTGTCATATGGCATCCAACCCTTCAAGGATGAGGTATTATGTGATGTTTCCCCACTAGATGTCTGTGATTTTCTCTTGGGACAACCATATATGTGGAAGCACCACGTTGTTTATGAGTCTCGACCCCGCAGTGTCATTGTTTCTCTAGGGGGTCATCTCTACAGAATACCCAAGGTAGTTCCGACTACTGTTCCATCTAAAAAGTGTCACAAGGTAGTATCTCATACTGCAAAATTTAGCTTCTTCACAATCTATTCAAAATGGGAACAGAAGGACACTGCAACCACTACAGCTCCGCCCCAAGCACCTTCTATCCAATAGAAGCAGGTTGACAAGGTTGAAGAAAAACGAAAAGATTCCTTCTGCACACCGTCCTCTCATGTATCCTGACTTTTTGAACAACCTCAGCCTCAATAGGTTCATGACAGACTTCCACAAACTGAGCAGCACGATGTCTCCAGAAAGGCAAGCAACTCACCAAGATGCAGATTCACCAAACGCTTTTTCCTCTCCCTCGGGAACTCAATGCAATGGAGACCATTGCTTCCTAAGGAGGGAGGATTGATCCAGGTGGATATCGGTGGCAACCCACCTTTTTTGACTGGCTCAAAACAATTTTCTGGCAAATTTGACAATTTACTATTTTTAGCAGTTTTTAACTTTCGGGGCCATTTTAAGGGCCCAAATGAAGGTTTTTCGAGATAGAGGTTCTTAATGATGTTTAAATATATGATTGATCCCCCAAAATTAATCTCCTCGAAGATACCTTTCCAACGAGCTATCATATGCCTAAAACGGAGATCATATGCAAAAGTTACGACCCCGGGAAGTTGATGTACTAACTTACCCAAACGGGGCCCACATGACTTTTGGCGCTTCATCTCCCAGGGTTAGGTTTTTGGATATCTAGGAATTTTGGAATTCCTATTTATTATAAAAAGGCCTTTAGAGCCTCATTGTAATCATCTTCTTACAAATGCGAGTAGCCGTCACATCTCGTCTCAGAGATAAGCTGCCACCATTCTATCGAGTCTTTCACTCTGTATTTTATAGTCTCTGTACATTTATTTCATTAATAGAAATCGTGTATTACTATATATCTGTGTTTATGGTTGCATCTATGATATATTTCTGTTATACTATTGAATATCTGTGATATCTCGGTGCATTTCTTTATTATATCTCTGATCTCATTTCGTGGTGAAAATAATCTGGATCAGTGGTATCAGAGTACGCTGTTCTTGGTCATTTTTTTCAGTGCATGTCCCCGACGAGGTCTTAGTATAGCATGTTGGGTCTCGAGCTTGTCTCTCTTGAGGAAAATCGCTCTCACAAACCCAAGAAACCCTCTATGGCAATAGAAAAGAAAAACGATGGAGCAGACGATCCTATCAGTCTGTTGCTTGAGCAAGCTCTCACACGACAGAGGGATGAAATGATGGAGAATTTTTTCCACATCCTTCAATGCCTGTTGATAAAAACAGGGGCATCTTCATCAAGCAACCACTTTGGAGGCACCTTGCCTTTCAAGGTACAGTTTAATTTTGATATTCCTGTATTTGAAGGACAAATAGATGTAGAAGCCCTAGACAAATGGTTAAATCTGCTAGAAGGTTATTTCTCTGTTCACAAATTTTCCGACAAAGAAAATATCCCCTTCGCACTCCTTACGGCTCTCCCCCATGTCAAACATTGGTGGGAAACTTATTGGGAGAAAAGTTCCAAAGAGGAATTTGAAATCTATGGGGTCAATCCCACTTGGGATTTTTTTGTGGATGCGGTAAATGAACAATATTACCCTACACACAACTATGAGGACCAGTACATGAGATGGACCACATTGCAACAAGAGAGGGGCCAAACAGTTTCGGAGTTCACCAATACCTTCGATACCTTGCGCACCAAGCTGGGTATCAAAGACTCCGAATGAAATTTGGTTCTAAAATACCATGGGGCTCTACACAGATACATACAAACTGAAATGGATTTTCTGGACATCTCATCACTCGGTGCTGCCTATCGATATGCTGTTAAAATCGAGTAGAAATTTAAGCACTAGAACAAATGGGATTTTGGTTTTGCAAATCTGCAACAACCAAAGTATGACAAATACGTCCCTAACAAGCAGTCTCTTGAAAACTAGTCCAAGCCACATGAAAAGAAGGGTCACGGGAAAACAAAGAAGGACACTAGAAAATGGTGCAATTTCCACAAAATCCCCTGGCACAACACCGATGAATGTTGCTCAAAACGGTCATTGGTGGCCGAGATCAAAGACAAGGAGCCGAACCCTGATTCAGAATCTGATTCTGAAAATACTGGTAAAGGACATATCATTGACGCAGACCCCACTGCTATTGTCGCGACCGCAACAATTCAACCAAAAGAACCAACACATCCTGAAGAGGGGGAGCTCTTTTTTCATTCACAGATGTGGGTGAAGGAGGCCCCGCTACATTTTATTTTTGATAGCGGAAGCCAGAAGAACCTCATCTCAACAGAATTCGTCAAACAGTTGGGATTGTCGACAACACCACACCCGCAACCATACAACATCGGGTGGCTTCGCCAAGGATGAGATCTTTGTGTCAACCAGTAATGTTGATTGTCATATGGCATCCAACCCTTCAAGCATGAGGTATTATGTGATGTTGCCCACTATATGTCTGTGATGTTCTCTTGGGCCAACCATATATGTGGAAGCACCACGTTGTTTTTGAGTCTTGACCCCGCAGTGTCATTGTTTCTCTAGGGGGTCATCTCTACAGAATACCAGATGTAGTTTCGACTACTGTTCCACCTAAAAAGTGCCACAAGGTAGTATCTCATATTCAAAATTAAACTTCTTCACAATCTGTTCAAAATGGGAAAAGAAGGACACTGCAACCACTACAGCTCCACCCCAATCACCTTCTATCCAACAGAAGCAGGTCGACAAGGTTGCAACAAAGTGAAAAGATTCCTTCTGCACACCGTCCTCTCATGTAGCCCAACTTTTTGAACAACCTCAGCCTCAACAGGTTCGTGACAGACTTCCACAAACTGAGCAATGTGATTTCTCCAGAAAGGTAAGCAGCTCACCAAGATGCAGATTCAGCAAATGTTTTTTCCTCTCCCCCGGGAACTGAACGCAATGGATACCATTGCTTCCTAAGGAGGGAGGATTGATATTGGTGGATATCATTGGCCACCCACCTTTTCCAACTGGCTCAAAACAATTTTCTGTCAAATTTGGCAATTTACTATTTTTAGCAGTTTTTAACTTCCAGGGCCATTTTGAGGGCCCAAATGAAGGTTTTTAGAGATTGAGGTTCACAAAGATAGTGAAACATATGAGTGATCCCCCAAAATGAATCTCCTCGACGATATCTTTCCAACGAGCTATCATATGCCTAAAACGAAGATCGTATGCAAAAGTTACGACCCCAGGAATTTGATGTACTAACTTACCCAAACAGGTCCCACATGACTTTTGGCGCTTCATCTCCTAGGGTTAGGTTTTTTTATGTCTAAGACTTTTGGAATTCCTGTTTATCGTAAAAAGGCCTTCAGAGGCTCATTGTAATCATCTTCTTGTGAATGCGAGTATCTGTCACATCTCTTCTCAGAGATAAGCTGCCACCATTCTATTGAGTCTTTCACTCTATATTTTACAGTCTCTGTACATTTATTTCATTAATAAAAATCATGTATTACTGTATATCTGTGTTTATGGTTGCATCTCTAAAATATTTTTGTTATATTATTGAATATCTGCAATATCTCTGTGCATTTCTTTATTATATCTTCGATCTCATTTTGTGCCGAAAATAATCTAGATCAGTGGTATCAAAGCAGGTTGTTCTTGGTCATTTTTTTCAATGCATGTCCTTGACGAGGTCTGAGTATAGCAAGTTGGGTATCAAGCTTGTCTCTCTTGAGTACAATCACTCTCACACACCCAAGAAACCCTTAGTGGCGGAAGAAAATAAAAACGATGGAGCAGATGATTCTATCAGTCTGTTGCTTGAGAAAACTCTCACACGATAGAGGGACGAAATGATGGAGAATTTTTCCCACATCCTTCAATGCCGGACGATAGCAACAGACACATCTTCATCAAGCGACCACTTTGGAGGCACCTCTCCTTTCAAGGTACAAGTTAATTTTGATATTCCTGTATTTGAAGGACAGATAGATGCAAAAGCCCTAGACAAATGGTTAAATATGCTAGAAGGTTATTTCTTTGTTCACAAATTTTATGACAAAGAAAAGATCACCTTCGCACTCCTTAAATATCTCTCTCATGTCAAACATTGGTGGGAAAATTATTGGGAGAAAAGTTCCACAGAGAAGTCTGAAATATATGGGGTCGATCCCACTTGGGATTTTTTTGTGGATGCAGTAAAGGAACAATATTAACCTATTGGCAACTATGAGGACCAATACATGAGATGGACCATGCTGTGACAAGAGAGGGGCCAAGCAGTTATGGAGTTCACCAATACCTTTCATACCTTGCGCACCAAGCTGGGTATTAAAGACTACAAATGACATTTGGTTCTGAAATACCGTGGGGCTCTACTCATATACATCCAAACTGAAATGGATTTTCTGGACATCTCATCACTCGGTGCTGCCTATCGATATGCTATTAAAATCGAGCAGAAATTTAAGAACCAGAACAAACGAAATTTTGGTTTTGCAAATCCACAACAACCAAAGTATGACAAAGACGTCCCTAACAAACAGTCTCCCGAAAACCAGTCCAGGCCACATGAAAAGAAGGGTCACGGGAAGACAAAGAAGGACACCAGAAAATGGTGCGATTTCCACAAAATCCCCTTGAACAACATCGATGAATGTCACTCAAAATAGTCATTGGTGGCCGAGATCAAAGACAACGAGCTGAACCCTAATTCAGAATCTGATTCTAAAATAATGGTAAAGGACATATCATTGACGCAGACCCCACTGCTATTGTCACGACCACAACAATTCAATCAGAAGAACCAATAGATCCTAAAGAGGGGGAGCACCCTTTTCATTCACAGATGTGGGTGAAGGGGACCCCACTGCATTTTTTTGTTGATAGCGGAAGCCAGAAGAACCTCATCTCAGCAGAGGTTGTCAAACAGTTGGGATTGTCGATAAAACCACACCTGCAGCCATACAACACCAGGTGGCTTCGCCAAGGATGAGATCTTCGTGTCAGCCAACAATGCCAATTGTCATATGGCATCCAACCCTTCAAGGATGAGGTATTATGTGATGTTTCCCCACTAGATGTCTGTGATGTTCTCTTGGGCCAACCATATATGTGGAAGTGCCATGTTGTTTATGAGTCTCGACCCCGCAGTGTCATTGTTTCTCTCGGGGTCATCTCTACAGAATACCAAAGGTATTTCTGACTATTGGTCCACCTAAAAAGTGTCGCAAGGTAGTATCTCATACTGCAAAATTTAGCTTGTTCACAATCTATTCAAAATGGGAACATAAGGACACTGCAACCACTACATCTCCGCCCTAAGCACCTTCTATCCAATAGAAGCAGGTCAACAAGGTTGCAGCAAAGAGAAAAGATTCCTTCTGCACACTGTACTCTCATGTAGCCTGACTTGTTGAACAACCTTAGCCTCAACAGGTTCGTGATAGACTTCTACAAACTAAGCAGCGTGACGTATCCAGAAAGGCAAGTAGCTCACTAAGATGCAGATTTAACAAACGTTTTTTCCTCTCCCTCGAGAACTCAACGCAATGGAGACCATTGATTCCTAAAGAGGGAGGATTGATCCAGGTGGATATCAATGGCCACCCACCTTTTCTGACTGGCTCAAAATAGTTTTCTAGCAAATTTGACAATTTACTATTTTTAGCAGTTTTTAACTTTCGGGGCCATTTTGAGGGCCCAAATGAAGGTTTTTCGATATCTAGGTTTTTAAAGATATCCAAAGGCATTATTGAGCCTCCAAAATGAATCTCTTCCAACGAGCTATCATACGCCTAAAACGGAGATCGCATGCAAAAGTTATGACCCCAGGAAGATGATGTACTAACTTACCCAAATGTGGCCTAAATGACTTTTGGCGCTTCATCTCCTAGGGTTAGGTTTTTGAATGTGTAGGACTTTTGGCATTCCTGTTTATTGTAAAAAGGCCTTCAAAGCCTCATTGTAATCATCTTCTTGTGAATGCGAGTAGCTGTCACATCTCTTCTCATAGATAAGTTGTCACCATTCTATCGAGTCTTTCATTCTGTATTTTACAGTCTCTGTACATTTATTTCATTAATAGAAATTGTGTATTACTGTATATCTGTGTTTATGGTTGCATCTTTGATATATTTCTGTTATATTATTGAATATCTGTGATATCTTTGTGCATTTCTTTATTATATCTCCGTTCTCATTTCGTGCCGAAAATAATCTGGATCAGTGGTATCAGAGCAGGCTGTTCTTGGTCATTTTTTTCAATGCATGTCCCCGACGAGGTCTGATTATAGAAAGTTGGGTCTCGATCTTGTCTCTCTTGAGGAAAATCGCTCTCGCACACCCAAGAAACCCTCAATGGCGGAAGAAAAGAAAAACGATGGAGCAGATGATCCTATCAGTCTGTTGCTTGAGCAAGCTCTCACGCGATAGAGGGATGAAATGATGGAGAATTTTTCCCACATCCTTCAACGCCCGCCGATAGCAACATGCACATCTTCATCAAGCGACCACTTTGGAGGCACCTCGCCTTTCAAGGTACAAGTTAATTTTGATATTCCTGTATTTGAAGGACAAATAGATGCAGAAGCCCTAGACAAATGGTTAAATCTGCTAGAACGTTATTTCTATGTTCACAAATTTTTCGACAAAGAAAAGATCACCTTTGCACTCCTTAAAGCTCTCCCCCATGTCAAACATTGGTGGGAAACTTATTGGGATTGGAGTTCCATAGAGGAGTCTAAAATATATGGGGCTGATCCCACTTGTGATTTTTTTGTGGATGTGGTAAAGGAACAATATTACTCTATTGGCAACTATGAGGACCTGTACATGAGATGGAGCACACTACGGTAAGAGAGGGGCCAAGTAGTTCTGGAGTTCACCAATACCTTCCATACCTTGCACACCAAGCTGGGTATCAAAGACTCCGAATGACATTTGGTTCTAAAATACCGAGGGGCTCTACACAGATACATCTAAATTGAAATGGATTTTCTGGACATCTCATCACTCGGTGTTGCCTATCGATATGCTGTTAAAATTGAGCAAAAATTTAAGCACTAGAACAAATGGGATTTTGGTTCTTGAAATCCACAACAACCAAAGTATGACAAAGACATCCCTAACAAACAGTCTCTCGAAAACCAGTCTAAGCCACATGAAAAGAAGGGTCACGACAAGACAAAGAAGGACACCGGAAAATGGTGCGATTTCCATAAAAGCCCCTAGAACAACACCGATGAATGTCACTCAAAACATTCCTTGGTGGCCGAGATCAGAATTTGATTCTAAAAATACTGGTAAAGGACAGATCATTAACGCGGACTCCACTGCTATTATCGTGACCACAACAATTCAACCAGAAGAACCAACATATTTTGAAGAGGGGGAGCATCTTTTTCATTCACAAATGTGGGTGAAGTTGACCCCACTTCATTTTATTGTTGATAGCGGAAGCCAAAAGAACCTCATCTCAGTAGAGATCATCAAACAGTTGGGATTGTTGACAACACCACACCCGCATCCATACAACATCGGGTGGCTTTGCCAAGAATGAGATCTTCATGTCATCCAGCAATGTCGATTGTCATATGGCATCCAACCCTTCAAGGATGAGGTATTGTGTGATGTTGCCCCACTAGATGTCTGTGATGTTCTCTTGGGCCAACCATATATGTGGAAGCACCACGCTGTTTATGAGTCTCAACCCCACAGTGTCATTGTTTCTCTAGGGGGTCATCTCTACAGAATACCTGAGGTAGTTTCGACTACTGTTCCATCTAAAAAGTGTCGCAAGGTAGTATCTCATACTGCAAAATTTAGCTTCTTCACAATCTGTTCAAAATGGGAACAGAAGGACACTGCAACCAATATAGCTCTGCCCCAAGCACCTTCTATCCAATAGAAGTAGGTTGACAAGGTTGAAGAAAAGAGAAAATATTCCTTCTGCACACCATCCTCTCATGTATCCCAACTTGTTGAATAGCCTCAGCCTCAATAAGTTCATGACAGACTTCCACAAACTGAGCAACGTGACGTCTCCAGAAAGGCAAGCAGCTCACCAAGATGAAGATTCAGCAAACGCTTTTTCCTCTCCCCCGGGAACTCAAATAAATGGATACCATTGCTTCCTAAGGAGGGAGGATTGATCTAGGTGGATATCGGTGGCCACCCACCTTTTTAGACTAGCTCAAAACAATTTTCTGGCAAATTTGTCAATTTACTATTTTTAGTAGTTTTTAACTTTCAGGGCCATTTTGCGGGCCCAAATGAAGGTTTTTCGAGATAGAGGTTCTCAATTATATCTTAATGCATGATTGAGCCCCTAAAATGAATATCCTCGATGATACCTTTCCAACGAACTATCATACTCCTAAAACGAAGATCGTATGCAAAAGTTACAACCCCGGAAAGTTGTTGTACTAACTTACCCAAACAAGGCCCACATGACTTTTGGCGCTTCATCTCCTAGAGTCAGGTTTTTGGATGTCTGAGACTTTTGGCATTCCTGTTTATTGTAAAAAGGCCTTCAGAGCCTCATTGTAATCATCTTCTTGCAAATGCGAGTAGCCGTCACATCTCTTCTCAGAGATAAGCTGCGACCATTCTATCGAGTCTTTCACTCTGTATTTTACAGTCTCTGTACATTTATTTCATTAATATAAATTGTCTATTACTGTATATCTGTGTTTATGGTTGCATCTCTGATATATTTCTGTTATATTATTGAATATCTGTGATATCTCTGTGCATTTCTTTATTATATCTCTGATCTCATTTCGTGTCGAAAATAATCCGAATCAGTGGTATCAGAGCAGGTTGTTCTTGGTTGTTTTTTTCAGTGCATGTCCCCGATGAGGTATGAGTATAGAAAGTTAGGTCTCGAGCTTGTCTCTCTTGAGGAAAATCACTCTCACACACCCAAGAAACCCTCAATGGCGGAAGAAAAGAAAAACGACAGAGCAGGCGATCCTATTAGTCTATTGCTTGAGCAAGCTCTCACGCGATAGAGGGACGAAATGATGGAGAATTTTTCCCACATCCTTCAACGCCTGCCGATAGAAACATGAGCATCTTCATCAAGCGGTCACTTTGGAGGCACCTTTCCTTTCAAGGTACAAGTTAATTTTGATATTGTTGTATTTGAAGGACAGATAGATGCAGAAGCCCTAGACAAATGGTTAAATCTGCTAGAAGGTTATTTCTCTGTTCACAAATTTTCTGAGAAAGAAAAGATCACCTTCGCACTCCTTAAATTTCATGTAAAACATTGGTGGGAAACTTATTAGGAGCATAGTTCCACAGAGGAGTCTGAAATATATGGGGCCGATCCCACTTGGGATTTTTTTTGGATGCGGTAAAGGAACAATATTACCCTATTGGCAACTATGAGGATTAGTACATGAGATGGACCACACTGCGGCAAGAGAGGGGCCAAGAAGTTTCAGAGTTCACCAATACCTTCCATATCTTGCACACCAAGATGGGTATCAAAGACTCTGAACGACATTTGGTTCTGAAATACCGTGGGGCTCTACATAGATACATCCAAACTGAAATGGATTTTCTGGACATCTCATCACTCGGTGCTGCCTATCGATATGCTATTAAAA
>ML783171.1:117082-127644 GCA_009831015.1 Picea engelmannii | reverse complement strand
GGTTCTGAAATACCGTGGGGCTCTACATAGATACATCCAAACTGAAATGGATTTTCTGGACATCTCATCACTCGGTGCTGCCTATCGATATGCTATTAAAATCGAGCAAAAATTTAAGCACTAGAACAAACAGGATTTTGGTTCTGCAAATCTGCAAGAACCAAATTATGATAAAGACATCCCTAACAAACAGTCTCCCAAAAACCAGTCCAAGCCTCATGAAAAGAAGGGTGACGGGAAGACAAAGAAGGACACCGAAAAATGGTGAGATTTCCACAAAATCCCCTAGCACAACACCGATGAATGTCACTCAAAATAGTCATTGGTGGTCGAGATCAAAGACAAGGAGACGAACCTTGATTTAGAATCTAATTCTGAAAATAATGGTAAAGGACAGATCATTGATGCAGACCCCACTGCTATTGTCGTGACCGCAACAATTCAACCAGAAGAACCAATAGATCCTGAAGAGGGGGAGCACCTTTTTCATTCACAGATGTGGGTGAAGGGGACCCCGCTGCATTTTATTGTTGATAGCGGAAGCCAAAAGAACCTCATCTCAGCAGAGGTCGTCAAACAGTTGGGATTGTCGACAACACCACACCCACAACCATACAACATTGGGTGGCTTCGCCAAGGATGAGATCTTCGTGTCAGCCAGCAATGTCGATTTTCATATGGCATCCAACCCTTCAAGGATGAGGTATTATGTGATATTTCCCCACTAGATGTCTATGATGTTCTCTTGGACCAACCATATATGTGGAAGTGCCACGTTGTTTATGAGTCTCGACCTTGGAATGTCATTGTTTCTCTAGGGGGTCATATCTACAGAATACCAGAGGTAGTTCCGACTACTGTTCCACCTAAAAAGTGCCGCAAGATATTATCTCATACTACAAAATTCAGCTTCTTCACAATCTGTTCAAAATGGGAACAGAAGGACACTACAACCACTACAGCTCCGCCCCAAGCACCTTCTATCCAACAGAAGAAGGTCGACAAGGTTGCAGCAAAGAGAAAAGATTCTTTCTACACACCATCCTCTCATGTAGCCTAACTTTTTGAACAACCTCAGCCTCAACAGGTTCGTGACAGACTTCCACAAACTGAGCAGCGTGACGTCTCCAGAAAGGCAAGTTGCTCACCAAGATGCAGATTCAACAAACACTTTTTCCTCTCCCCCGAGAACTCAATGCAATTGAGACCATTGCTTCCTAAGGAGGGAGGATTGATTGAGGTGGATATCGGTGGCCACCCACCTTTTCCGAATGGCTCAAAACAGTTTTCTGGCAAATTTGACAATTTACTGTTTTTAGCAGTTTTTAACTTATGGGGCTATTTTGAGGGCCCAAATGAAGGTTTTTTGAGATCGAGGTTTTCAATGATAGTTGAAGGCATGATTGAGCTCCCAAAATGAATCTCCTCTATGATACCTTTCCAACGAGCTATCAGACTCCTAAAACGGATATCGTATGCAAAAGTTACGACCCCAGGAATTTGATGTACTAACTTACCCAAACGGGGCCCACATGACTTTTGGCGCTTCATCTCCTAGGGTTAGGTTTTTGGATGTCTAGGACTTTTTTCATTCCTATTTATTGTAAAAATGCCTTCAGAGCCTCATTGTAATCATCTTCTTGCGAATGCGAGTAGCCGTCACATCTCCTTTTAGAGATAAGTTGCCACCATTCTATCAAGTCTTTCACTCTGTATTTTACAGTCTCTGTACATTTATTTCATTAATAGAAATCGTGTATTACTATATATTTGTGTTTATGGTTGCATCTCTGATATATTTCTGTTATATTATTGAATATCTATGATAACTCTGTGCATTTCTTTATTATATCTCCTATCTCATTTCGTGCCGAAAATAATCCGGATCAGATACAGAAATCAAAATTAGTTCAGGAGGCCAAACAGTGCACCTCAAATCTTACCAAGAGAAAGAAAAAATCAAGAGGACCAAAAATATTTTGCCTCCTTTCCAGAATAACACAATAGACGAGGAGGAGGATGAAGATGATACATAAGGCGATCCTGCAGTACATCTAAATGATTCTGAATCATCTCCTATGCATGTGACATGGCAGGATTATGAAGATGATTTGATTCTAAATCAGTTTGAAGGAGATGTTGATGAGGTTGTTCAGAAGGAACCTAAAAGGAAGAGATATAATCTTAGGTTTGGTTCAAATACACCTAAAGTGTATACACCTGTTCCTACAAAGAAGGTCAACACTCTAGTTAAAACAGAGATCAAGAAAGACAGTACTGGGATTCAGATTGATCAACCATTGAAGCAGCCTGTCAAGGTTAGTAGTACAGAGTTAAAGGAACCAGAAAATAATGTTTCTTCTTTCATCCTATAACATGAAATTAACAAAATCAAGATTTGTGTTCCTCTGCTAGAACTCATGAAAATGGATCCTTTTAGGAAGACCGTTCTCAAGGCTCTACATTCTCCTTCTCAGGTTACCTTTTCAGATACTATAAATATGGAAGATGAGAACCCTTTTGTAACTATTGAACCTCACATTGAAGACAAAACTGATACTTCTCCTCCATTCTACATATCACTAAATGTTCATGACAAGATATTGCATAACTGTCTAATGGATTCTAGCGCCTCACATAATGTTATCCTCAAGGTGGTGATGGATGAATTAGGGTTGGATATTACTAAACCTTACCATGTCTATATTTGTTTGACTCCAGGAAAGACAAATTCCTGGGAGTGATAAAGGACATGGTTGTTACTCTTTCCCAATTACATATGAAGAGTGTGGTGTTAGATGTCATTGTGGCTGACATACCTCCAAAATTTGGAATGATTTTGTCAAGATCCTGGGCCAAAAAGGTAGGAGGCACTCTACAGATGGATCTTAGTTATGCCACCATACTTGTTTTTGGTGGGGAGCATCAGAGATTATACAGGGAAGTAAGACTGGATTATTTGGTAAGTGATCATGAAAACCCTATTAATCATCCTATATATAATGTAGAAGATGATCTTGGTTCCTCTATTTTTCATATTGGTGATTAGATGGCAGAAACATCAGTTAGGAAAACAACACCTGCAGTTGGGAACAATGCAAATATTTTTTTTTGGAAAATGTATTTTGATGGGGCCTGTTCTAGAGAAGGTTCTGGTGTCGGGATTTTCTTCATTTCCCCTACCCAAGAGGTCATTCCTATGTCATATAAACTTGAATTTGACACAACCAAAAACATTAGTGAGTACAAAGCCTTGTTGTTAGGGTTGAAAGTTGTTAAAGATATGGGTATAGATAAGCTTTATGTTTTTGGAGATTCAGAAGTTATTATTCACCAAATCAAGAACATATATCAAACCAAATAGAAAAGGTTGAAACAATATAGGAATGAGGTGTGGGGTTATGTGGATAATTTCTTTTTGGCATTCAATATTACTTTTCTACACAAAAATTTAAATCAACAGGCTGACTCTTTGGCACTTGCAACTAGCAACCTTAAGACTCCAATGTTTCCTAATTTGAAATTTGAGATTGAAGTTAGACACAGACCCTCAATACCAGACAATATAAAAAATTGGCAGGTCTTTAAAGATGATGAGGAAATTCAAAGGTTCTTAAATACTATTGAAGAATTTTCTAACATTTCAATAGATCAAGATAATGAAGATGATGAAGATAATGAAGTAGAGGTACATGTTGCAGATGTTCTTCAAGACAATGTTGCTGGGCACAAAATTATTGAATTAAAGACAAATCATCTGCCTAAAGGTTTGGTCCCACTCGAGAGGTTGTTTGACCACAATGATATTTCTAGGATGGTTGTTATTCAGACAAAAGAAACTGATGTAGTAGACTGTGATATCAGTTCGGATGCAAATCCCAGGTTGGTCAAAATATCTAGAAAACTGTCACAAAAATAGAGAGAGACATACGTTGAATTGATGAAGCAATATTCAGATGTATTCACCTAGTCTTATGAAGACTTGAAAGTGTTTGATACAGAGATCATACAACACAAAATTCCTGTGAAACCTGGATCAAAACCTTTTAAGCAAAAGTCTAGGCAATTTAATCCTTTGTTGTTGCCTATAATATAAAAAGAGATGAAATGGTTATTGGATGCCAAAATCATAGTGCCACTAAGATATTCAGAGTGGGTAGCCAACCTTGTACATGTCATAAAGAAGAGTGAAGAGATAAGACTCTGTGTGGACTTCAGGAATTTGAACAGGTTCTCCTTAAAGGACAATTATCCATTACCAAAAATTGATCATATTTTACAGAGAGTTGTAGGAGCGAAGAGGGCCTCTATGCTTGATGGATACTTAGGTTAAAATAAAATATCAGTAGTGGAGGAGGACAAAAAGAAAACAACTTTTACCAATCACTAGGGCACTTTCATGTATGAAAAGATGCCCTTTGGATTGATGAATGCAGGAGCCACATTTCAAAGGGATATGGACATTGCATTTATTGGTGATAAAGATAGGTTGTAGTTATTTATCTTGATGACATCAGTGTATTTTCAACATCCGATGAAGAACATTTACATCACTTGAAGCAGACTTTTGAGAAATGTCGGAGTTACAATATATCACTTAATCCTAAAAAATCACATTTTGTCATGGAGGAAGGCAAACTTATGGGACACATCGTTTCACCTGAAGGGATTAAAATAGATCCTGAAAGAGTAAAATCTATCCAACATATAAACATTCCAAGAAACAGGAAATCTATTCAGTCCTTCATAGGTAAAATTAATTTTTTAAGGAGGTTTATACCTAATTTTGTAGAGATTATCAAGTACATTACTGACATGTTGAAAAATGATGCAGAAATTAAGTGGATACCAGAAGCTAAAGAATGTTTTGAGAAGATCAAGTAGGCTCTTGTTTAGGCCCTTGTTCTCATCAGTCCAGACTACTCTAAAGAATTCATGATTTTTTCATTTTCCTCATAAGATACCATAGCAGTTGGTATTTTGCAAAGAAATGAGCAAGGATACGAGCAACCTATCTCCTTCTTCAACAAAACCCTAAGAGACTCTAAACTAAAGTATGAT
Source organism: Picea engelmannii (assembly GCA_009831015.1). Classification (NCBI taxonomy): domain Eukaryota; kingdom Viridiplantae; phylum Streptophyta; class Pinopsida; order Pinales; family Pinaceae; genus Picea; species Picea engelmannii. The sequence continues at coordinate 122,583 of ML783171.1, read as the reverse complement.
ATAATGGAAAAATAGGACTATGCCCTGGTAAAGGCTTTGAAAGCCTTCAGAGTATATGTCCTTCAATTTGATATCACTGCTTATGTCCCAAGAAGCACAGTCAAAGAAATTTTAGTTCAGCCTGATTGTGAAGGAAAGAGAGGAAAATGGATAACAAAAATCCTAGAGTATAACCTGACTATAAATCCTACTCAACTGATAAAAGGTGAAGGCCTTGCCAAATTAATGATAGAGTCTAATTGCAAAGCAATTGGGTTGTACCATCTTTCAGGCAAAGCACATGATTTTTCATTCCAGATTGGAGAAACAAGTTCATAGGTAAACATCAAGTATGTTTCTTCACCGTGGTACAAAGATGTTGTATTTTTTCTACTGAATTTTGAATCCCCTCCAAAATTGGATAAATCAAAGTTCATATCATTAAAGTTAAGATCAATAAAGTATTGTATTATTGATCAGATCCTATTCTGGAAAGACCGTCATGGTATCTTGTTGAGGTGTGTGGATGAAGAAGAGGCTAAACAATTTTTTATTTATTTACATCATGGTGTTTGTGGAGGTCATGACCATTGGAAAGATACTGCTTTCAAGATTCTCAGGGCAAGCTATTACTGGCCAGTTCTGTTCTCAGACATTTTTGCTTAGGTCAGGGCATGTGAACCCTATCAAAAATTTGTTGGAAAACAAAAACTTTTGTCTTTGCCTCTAAAACCAATCATCGCTCATGAACCATTGCAACAATGGGGCTTGGATTTCATTGGGGAAATCAACCCTTCATATTCTGGACAACATAAATGGATCCTTACAACCACAGATTACTTTATGAAGTGGATCTAAGCAATTCCAACTAGGAATGCAACAGACAAGGTAATCATGGAATTTCTTGAAGGACATATCTTTTCCAGGTTTGGCTGTCCTCAAAAAATAGTCATTGATAACGCACAAGATTTTAAATCCAATTCCATGATTGATTTCTTCAATAAGTATAGTATCAAATTGGTTCACTCTACTCCTTACTACCCCCAAGGAAACGGGTTAGCAGAGTCCTCCAATAAGAGTATGATAAGGATTATCAAAAAACTACTGGTAGAAAATAAAAAGTCATGGGATTCCAAGTTAAAGTTTTCCCTATGGACTGATCATATCAGTAACAAGAAATCTATTGGGACCTCTCCTTTCCAGATGGTATATGGGACATAATCCATTCTTCCAACTCAATTGGGCCTACTAGTTTTAAAACTTTTACAAGAAGAGTTAGAAGAACCCAATGATCTTGAAAGGATAATTTTGTAGATGATTGAGGTTCAACAGGTCAGAGAATAGATGAATCGGAAAGATGTTGCTCACCAGAGCAAAGTTAAGACCACATTTGATAAAGGAACTAAGAAAGATGGTTTTAATGAAGGAGATTTGGTATTAAGGTGGGATGCTAGGAGAGAGGATAAATCAAAACATGGTAATTTTGATAACCTATGGTATGGTCCTTTCAGAATAGCCAAGGTAATGGATAATAACACTTTTCTCCTGCATAAACTAGATGACATAGAAACTTTTGGAGGCCCAGTGAATGGGAGGTTCTTGAAACACTATTTTCTTTAAAGATTCATCAATATTTCATCTTGTACAGTAGGTTTTTCTTTCAATAAAGACTCCATATACCCAATGGACTTGTTTTATATAGTTGTGTTGTGAATAAAGATTGACAGATGCAGGGAGATCAATGAATCAGAAGTAAGGAAAAGGCATTGGTCTGCAGTTCTTGGAGTTTTATCATCAAAACTCCACCCCCAGAAGGAGCCAATGTTAGTCTCTAATTTTGTTCTTGATTTAGTAAGAATTCCTAATCCTAATCCTTCCTTGATTATTCCTCATTGTTTGATTTCATTAAACTTTCATCTTTGTTTTGAGTTTGTTATGCTTTGCATCTTAGCATTTTTGAATAATTTTTCTTAAGTTTGAAGGTTTAAGACATGGTTTAATGAGATTTGTCACATCATTTTCTTATTTGAATTCCGAAAATTCAAATTATTGCCAAGTCATCAAAAAAGCGCTACTGGAATAACATTATTCTTGCAGCTCTAAAGGAATCATGTTGTGACATGCACCAACCACCTAGATCTTGTCATGATCACATAAATCGTGGACAAAAGACCTGCATGTACTCCGCGATATCGCTTGAATTGAATAATGAGGTTCGAACCATTGCACGAATGAGATCACTATGTACTTGCAAAGACTCGTATCAAATCAGTTCAATTCCAACATCATTATATAACACTATCATCTGTTATTATAATTCGGTCGGATTATGTGTGCATATATCCTTTAAAATAAATCGTTATGTAGTAATAGTTGCAGGTGTTAAATTCAATTTCCAATAGCACCGAGTTACAACATTGTATCATCGACATGGTGCCTAAGAAAAGTGGGAAAATTGTCAGGTTGGAACATGAAGGCGTTGAGCTACTTGAAGCGTATCCGCAGATGGCACAAAGGTTCAAGGACGTTGGTTGGTTCGAATTCTTTACCACCTTCCAGGGACATGACGAACAGGTCTCCATGATGTTCGTACAGAACTTTGATGGCTTCGAAGTGGTGATCGAAAAATTGTTGATGTTAGTAACAAAACAATCCATTGCCAAAGCTTGCAAATTGGAGATTGGGGGAGAACGATGGTGGAAAAAGGAGCATGTAGTCATGGAGTTTGTGAACCAATTCTTGCTACCAGATAAAAAAAACCTAGATTGGAAGAAAGGAGTTCCTCACAGCAGGATTAGACAAGAATGGCATACTGCTCTGATCATAATTCAAAGGTATATCACCTTTGAAGGTAGATTCTCGTTGGTTTACATATACCATATTAGGTTATTGATGCATATCAATGGAGACTATCCTTTAAATCTACCATACTTTATACTCAGAAGCCTATCGAATATGTCAAAGAGGGTACAGTCACACCCTACCACTGCTAAAGGTACCCTGTTCCATCAAGTTTTAATTAATACTCTGGTCGTTTCTGCTCTGAGTGAAGTACAAAAACCCTGGAACTGGTTGATCCAGTCCCTCAATCCTGATCTACAACCAAGCAAACAAAAAAGGGGCAAAGGAAGAAAGACATCTACACAGAAACATAGTATCACAACTGATGAATCTCTAGTCAAAGAAGAAATTTCTGTAACAAGGGTGACAAGGGCCAGCAAAAGAAAGAAGTCTCAACATATTCCCGTTGATACTCCTGTAGATGACATTAAGGAAGAATCCATGACCAGCAGAGGTAAGAGATCCAAGTTTGATAAAGAGACTGAAATGTTTTCAGATGCAGACATTAAAATGGAAGAAGATTCAAATGAGGATTATAATATTAAAACCAGAGCCAAACATAAACATAAATCAACCAGTAAGAAAGGTGCCACAGGTAAAAAACAAGAGAAGAAATCTACACCTGTGTCTCAATACCGTAGGAAAAATTCTACTAGGGTTGCTAACAAATACATGCTAAAATCCAAAGCTATGTTTAACCCATCTGTCAAAGAGGAAAATGTCATAGTAATAGAAGACCATTATGAGGACTCTAAAGCAGGTGTCAAAGAAAAGGCAGAAAGACTTCCATTACACAGGAAAACAACAAAAAAAGGTAAGCAAATTGCTAAATTTCCTGGAAGACCTGTAACAAGATCAAATACTAGATTATCGAGAGCTGAAATACTTGCTAAAGGTACCAGTAGGGTTTCTGAAAATAAAGAAAGTAACCCTATAAACTCAAACCATATATCAGATATTCCAGAAGCCTTAGACTCAGCTAGTTCAGAGGATGATCACAACTCAGGATTAGCTTCTAGATACCAAATTAAACTAAGAGAACTTAAGGCTGCCATAGATCTAAATGAGCCTGCACCTGCAGAAGAGTTTTCGGAATTCAAGGTCAAGGTGAGAAGTGATAAAGAGAAGATCAGAGAACTTTAGAGGATGGCGAAGCAATTGAAGAAGGAAAAGGCTCAAGTAGAGATATGGAGTGCTAGGCAGCAGGAAAGGATACATGAGTTCAAGAAGAAGAAAAGGGAGAAAAAAGCATTGCTCAAAGAGCTTAGAGAATCAAACTTCAAACTCTATTGGCACAACATTGTACTCACCTCTAAGCTGAAACAGAGGACTGCTAAAGATAGCGTTGTTATCATATCATGATAATCCTATGAAGGATCTGGCACAGTCTTGAAGTTTTGATATTTACCAAGGAACGAGGAAATATTTACTTGTTTTTGTTTTGTGAATTTGAACACTTCGAATACATGACTAAATCAAACCATTCCTATTTTGTAGAATCGAATGTATTGGTGAAAGAATCTTTTGGGATTAAGTTGTTGAGCTTATATCTATTTTTGTAATGTAAATGCTCATTTTGAGCTAACATCCCTACAAGATAGATGGTTGATGAGATCCTATCATTAATAGTACACTTGAAAATAGGATCTGAGATAGTCTTTGGATAGTTTAAGTAGACAGAAGAAGGACTCTGTGAGGGTCAAAAATTTGGATATTTGGGGACCTATTTTGAAACTCCTTGTAAGACTTTCATATTCTATATGACACTTAATGAAAAAGGCATATTGATGGTTAGACTTTCTCTTTTTCTCTATTCTTTTTCTCTTCATGCTTGAGATCATTTATCAAAATGCAATGCATTGTTTTCTTGATTATCAATTGATACAATAAAGAATTTGTTGTTGTGATTATTTTCAAGTTTTGATTTTAGGCTAATGTTCATGTTTCTTAATGATATTTTGAGATAAGATTTTTATGTGAGGTTGACAAATTGAAGACTTCATATTCTCTTTTCCTTATTTGTCTAAATCATCTATGTGACTATCATTTAATCAGGCAGTGGGATATCAATTGTCCTTATTCTAAAATTCTTGTTTATCTAAAAACCTTGAACCAGTTTTCAACCACCTTTTAAAAAAACCAGATCATAAAAAAAAACCCTCAAAATACTATTGCAATAACCTGATGATGCCCTAGCTTACCCTCTCATAGTCAAGTGCAACTTTAGGGACTAACACCTCTTTTTATAGGCATTTCCACATACCTTTAAGAGGTTCAATGCTAAAAAGTAGACAAAAATACAACATTATTTGGAAATGTATTATGTTTTAATTTTATTTTTTTATGATGATGATGATTAACGTCCACTAAGACCTAATTGGTCTATCGGACCTTAAGAGGGTAAGTGATTACTTGTGATTCTTTAGAATTTTGTTTCTGTGCTCGAAAAGCACTAAGAGAATCTTTCCAAGATGACCATACTTTTGTTGAGTTAAGAGGTTAGGAATGTTGGTAGTGTGATCAATATTTTGAAAATGTGATCTAATATGGGTATAGGTTGGACAATCTAAGAGAAAGTGCTTTTCATCTTCAACCTTCTTAGTGTCACAAAGGTGACACACTCTTTCATCCCATGGCGTTTTAGGAATTGACCAACGCCCAGTTTCACTATGGAGCTCGTG
>ML783171.1:103448-115946 GCA_009831015.1 Picea engelmannii | reverse complement strand
TTAAGATAATATAAAGTTATGATTTTAATTTTAAATATATTAATATTATTAATGATTTCAAAATCCTCCGCGGGAACTTTAACTTTGATTGATTCACACGAGCACTTGTCATCCATTTGATTGATTCACACGAGCACTTGTCATCCATTGAGGCTATCATGGAACTTTTGAGCTCTGAATCCCGACTGATTTTATTACTTCCGCTGCAACAAATTTTTCTCTAAAATTAAACTCTTCACACAATGACAGATTATGGACAAAATTTGATTTCACATGCACAAAATATTTAATTTAGGTTGTGAATTACTATTCAATGTAAAATAAAATACAACAATGATACTATGTTCCTTTTGGTATTTCATACTTCTACACACCGCACAATCAGTGCAAATCCAACCCTCTCACTCACAATTTCTCTATTACATAAACAAAATCAACAATCAACAAACTCTTGAATCATCTCCAAATTGACAACTAAATTTTCTCCAAAAAACTTCTAACTATATAACTATATATTCTACTTCATAGGAATTAGGAATTAATTGTGACATAATCAAATTAATCAATCTTATAATATCTTCTAGAAATATCACATTTAATTATTTCAAATAAAAATAAAATTTTTATCTTCTAGAAATATCACATTTAATTATTTCAAATAAAAATAAAAATTTGTTTGTGGGACAAGGGACTCTCCTTTGTCCAAGGATTTGAACCTGTGACCTCTTAACAGAAACGTTCTTAACCATTAGGACCTCTTAACAGGAACGTTCTTAACCATTAGGCCCACTCAGGCTGTATAATAAGTCGATCTGCATCATTAATTTGGAAAGGTGGAAAAAGACGTTGATATGTCAACCACTTTTATAAAGTGATTGTTGCTAGTTGACGACCAACATGCCTTAGAGATGACCATTAATTTATTAATTAATTACTACATTAGTGTATTATATAATAAAAATGTATTAATGTAATATATAATAATAGTGTATAAATATAATATATAAATTAAAATATTAATTTACATTAGTGTATAATGTAACATGTTAATTTATTGCTAAATTAATAATGTATTGTATTAATTAATTAATACATTAATTTAGTGTTAATAAACTGATAAAGTAATACATTTAAAGTATTAATACATTAATAATTTATTAATAAAGTAATAATACATTAATGTTTATTGTAACATATTAAACTATTAATATATTAAAGTAATCTTTTTTTTTCCAAATAGAAAATTCCACGATGGAAACTCACCCTGATACTTCCCACATAGTGGATGATATGGGAGTGATAAACCCGCAACCCCAAGGACATAGGCTCGAACTAGTAACCTCTCCCCAATTGTGTTATCCCATAGGACTACATTAAAGTAATCTAATGTAACACTAATCATACATTAATGTATTAATGAAATATATAAATTAAAGTTTAATTTACATTATTAAAGTAGTATTACATTATTGAAATATTAATACATTATTACATTAATGTAGTGTATAAATTAAAGTAAAAATTTGCATTAATGTATAATTTAATGTATCAATTAATTAATATATTTATACAATATTAATTAATGCATTAATAAAGTAATAATAATAATAATAATAATAAATAATAATACGCTAATAAAGTAATATATTAATAATACATTTAATATATTGAATGCATTAATAAATACATTATCAAAATATTAGTACATTAAAACATTAATAAAGTATTCATACACACGGATAAAGTAATACATTGATCTTAACCATGTTACTAATATATTATTAAACAATTAATACATAATGTATAATGTAACATATAAAATTATTAATATATTAATAAATACTTTATGAAAATTAATGTAATGTATAAATTAAAGTACAAATTTATATTAATGTATAATCTAATGTATTAATTGGGACTGGGTGGCATGCATCTTCCGCCAGTCAAATAGGACGCGCGGTAACATCAACGCAACCATCAACAACTGGAACGAGAGTTACAACGAAAATGAAATGGTAAACCTCTGCTGGAACCTCATGCCAGGGATGATTATCTAGGCAATATGGAAAGAAAGGAACTGACACATATTCAGGAATGAAAGCCTCTTGGAAGGGAAACTCAAGGAAGCAATAATCTCACAAATCCGAGAAACGATGCAGAGCCACAACTACCAGAGTGAAAGAGCGCAACTCACAGGCCAGGACTCTCGAATCCTGGAAGCATTCCACCTAAAAGACGGGCACAACAACACACTGGTAGGGAAGCCACCACAACTCCAATTAGGAGCACGCAATTGGACACCTCCTCCGGAAGGGTTCCTAGGGTTAAACTTTGACGGGGCGACAAAACGAAACCTAGGAATGATAGGAATGGGAGGGGTGATCAGAGATAGTGGGGGTAACATGTTGGCATGTTTCTAGGCAGAGTGTGCTTGTCATTGATGGCAAGAACAACAATGATGTTGGCATGTTTACAGGCAAAGTGTGCTTGTCATTGATGGCAAGATCAGAGTGTGCATCGATGGAAAAACAGGAACAACATAAGTTCAGGTGAAGAAGAAAATAATATGCAGAGATCAAAGCTCAGGAGAGATAGCATTCTAAGATGTGCAGACGAGATCCCATACATCAAGGCTTGTAGAAGAATCAGAGGTCGTGGCCTTTGACACTTAGATATTTGAGAAAACCAAAGCTCAGGAGGGGGAGCGACAGTGGTCGTTGGATCACCAATCTCGAATACCGGATGTCCGTTAGATCAGAGTCCAGTGACCAGAGGAAGCACAGAGGAGAAGTACAGATTTGATCCATTGGATCTGAGCACCGAGGACCAACAACCTTCGGATCCAGTATAACTGCGAAGAGGATAATGGACGAGAGCCATCCTACAACTCTGTGAAATGAAAAATCGTGATGAGATCTAAATTGTTGGATCTATAGGACGTGTGGTGAGAGATCAACATTTCCCTGACTCGCCAACTGGAAAAGTCAATGGTAAGAGTTGTAGGAACTCGCGATGTCCAAGTTCACGAGTTGATCTAGACCGTTAGATCATGGGGAGTTGTGATTCATTGATCAGATGCTCGCAAATATCGGGAAGGCAAGAGGCAAATACCCGAGGAGATGGGAGCTGTAACAATCCTATCCATTCATTTGGAAAGGACATGTGGCAGCCGATAAAGCAGATTCATAGAATCGTGAAGTCTGAGTCTATAATATTGATCACAGTCGTTGGATTGAGGAGTGTTGAGAGTCGTTGATCTGGAGCAAGTTTTGGAAAATCGAGAGTCGGGAGAAGGGAGGTGAGTAGTCCTCCAACTTCACGAAATGCAAAGTCCCGATAATATCTGGACCGTTGGATCATAGAGGGTTGTGGGCCATTGATATAGAGTATTTCGGATATCAAGAGTTGGAAGAGTAAGGGTTGGCTCACGTTCAAACACCCAACACGCGAAGTCACGATTTGATCACAACCGTCGATCAAAGGGAGAGCGTGGACCGTTGATCTAGCATGACGAAGTCCCGAAGTGAACGAGGACCGTTGATCCGAGAGGGACATGCATTGTTGGATCATGGACTCTGGGTGAAATGATTCGGGAGCAAGCGAAGTTTGAGAATTGAAAGTCCCAAAGGCCATATTTGTAAAGGAGATCCTGATTGTAGAATCAAGGAGACAGGTGTCTGCAGATCATCAATTTTGGGAGATTGTCATATGAAAGAAACGAAGGTTTGAGGTTTGAAATTCCTGTAATGAGAAGTTCCGTCAATCGTCGGATCAATTTCGAGTGGAAGGACATGATAAGCTAGTAGAGCTACATCACAGAAAGATCAAGCCGTCGATCCAAGATCCTGATCGAATGAACAACATTTACTTCGGATCTAAAGATGTGAGGAGGTTACACTCAGGAAAGTTTGAGATTTGAAATTCCCAAAATGTGAAGTTTCGTCAACCGTCAGATCTGGAGATCAGACAATGACCATTAGATACGAGAGATCTACGTCAACAGATTACGTCAACAAATCTCATCCTCAAGGAAATGTGGTAGACCACGTCAGCAAAGGGCATATGGGAAACCACATCAGGAAGTACACATGTCATCTGACCATTGAGACTAAGGATCGTGCATGGAAAAAGGAAAGAATGAATATTCGTCGATTGAAGAGGACAGATGTCAGTAGATATTCCATTCCAGAATATATCCAGTCAGCATCAACAAGGTTTGAGACTTGAAACTCTCGGAGCCCGGATCACGGAGGATGTGATTGAGTGCTTTGTAAAGAGTTTAAAATAAACATAATTCTTTAAGCATGGTAACAACCTATTCACCCCCCCCCTCCCCCCTCAGTTGTCCAACAATTGGTATCAGAGCAAGTTCCCTTTATTTAAGGGTAGATCCTAGAGGTTAAAAATGACTAGCCATGGAGGAACTTCAACCAATAAAGGCCCCCCTGTTCAATGGAACTAAATTTGGATTCTGGAAAGTTAGGATGAGAACCTACATAATGGATTTAGGTGCAGATGTCTGGGATGTGGTAGAGACTAGTTATGTAAAGCCAATAATACTAGTTTCTAAGGATGACAAGCTAGAATTTAGCTTCAACACTAAGGCTATGAATGTTATTCTGAGTGGGCTTGCAGAAGCAAAATTTGTAAAAGTTATGCACTTAGAATCTGCCAAAGCAATGTGGGACAAACTCATTAGCAATTATGAAGGTAATGAGAAGGTAAAGAATGTCAAGTTTCAAACCTACATATTACAATTTGAACAACTAAATATGCATGAGGATGAGGTAGTTAATAATTTTTTCTTAGGAGTTGAGGAGCTTGTGAATTCCATGAAAGGTATTGGTGAGAATATTGAAGACGTATTATTAGTTCAGAAGATCTTAAGATCTGTTCCTGATAGATTCAATCCAAAAGTTTCTGCAATAGAAGAATTGAATGATCTTAAGACTCTATCTATTGATAAAATCCTAGGAACTCTAACTGCTTATGAAATGAGGATTAGTAAAGATAAATCTACCACTAGAGAAGCATCATTTAAAGTGGACAAGAATGAGGATCCTGAGCCCGATGAAATTGAAGCAAAATTTGTGAGAAGACTAAAGAAAGGATAAGGAAAGTACCAAGGCAAGTTTCCCTTCAAATGATTTAACTGTGGAAATATAGGTCACTTTGCATGTAAGTGTCCACACAAGCAAAAGGACCAGAACTCTGAAGGAGAATATAAGTACAAATCCAAGAGATTTGGTAAAAAGAAAAGTTTATGTGTAAACAATGATGACTCTTCAAAAGACATAGATAGTGACTCTTCATGTGAAGATAAGGTTAATAAATTTGTGCTTATGGCCAAAGAGGATTATGATAATGAAAGCACAGGAAGTAATGTCAATATTGAAGAAGTTGTGGTTGACTTGGAAGGATAGTTGATCATTGCTTTAGAAGAGATTAACAAACTCAGACATAAGAAGAGAAAACAAAAATAATTGTTGATACAGTTCAAGAAAGGAAGTAAAAAACTTGATGAAGAATTTTCCCTGCTAAAAGTGGAATTAGAAGAGGCAAAGAAAATCAAATACATTCTGAAACAACAGTTATCAGAAAAGAAGACAAGATGTGAAGCTTCGGAAGAAGAAGTAGTGAAAAATAGGAGAGAGTTGGAGAAGTTTCAAGCCGTGTATCATCAGAATATGTCAAGTATCAAAGCCTCGGAAGGATTAGCCACCATTCTGAATCAACAAAGGAATCCAAAGTTGAAAACTGGTTTGGGTTATGAAGAGGGATCAAGTAGTGGTCAACCAAGCAACAAAGAACCCATCAAGTTTGTCAAATATACAACCAATGACAACATCAAACCTGCAGAAACAAAGGAAGATAATCAACCATCAAGGAGGAGTAAAGAAAAAGGTGCCAGAACTAAATTTGAAGAACAAAGAAATAATACACCTTCTACTCAAGGAAATCATCAACATGGAATAAATCGACCTACTCAAAGAAGACAACCATTTTCCAGGTACAAAGACTTTTTCTATGGATATTGTTTCTATTGTTCTAACTTTGGCCACAAAGCTGTAAATTGTTCCTTAAGATTTAGACATGAGCAATCAAGAATCCCATGGAATAAATATCTGCCACAACATAAAATGAGATAGCCAAGTAACAAACAATCACTGATTGTAGATTGTCAAATCAAGTTTAGAGACATGCAACTGAGGAGGTCAAGAAATAATAAACAATCAATGAGTCGACAACGTTGCAACAATCACTTTGACCTATTGAACAATGATCTTGAATGCTATAACTGTCATAAATTTGGCCACAAAGATGCAAACTGCCATCTGAAGAATTACAAAGAAGATCCAAGGATGAAGCTCTTAGCTAGAAAGGCTAGCACATGGAAAAGGAAAGATAGTGAAAAATGTGGTCTAGTACTTTCAACTCAAAAACAAAAGGACTCCTAGAATATAGACACTGGATGTTCCAAGCACATGACTGGAGAAAAGGATAAGCTTATACCTATAAGTAAAAGAAAAAAAGTAAATGTGATCCTTGAAAATGATGAACCAGGTAAAATCAGGGGTAAAGGGATGGTGAGTTTGAGTAATGGCAAAGGAGATTCCCAGGATGTTCTGCTTGTAGATGTTCTGAAACACAATTTTCTCAGTATAATTCAAATGTGTGACAAAGGCTGTGAAAAGGTGTTCACGTCCAAATATTGTAAGGTAAAAAATGTAAACTCTGGACAAGTGGTGGCTAAAGGCATAAGGATAGATATTGATGTTGATATTGAATCCTCCCATGCAAGAAAAGAAGAAGTAGAAGAAGAATCATGTCATAATCCGGAAGCATAAGTTGTGAAGGATGAGAAGTCAAACACCCAAATCAAGTTCTTGAACAACTCCATGACCCTGGATGAGATATTGGATAGTCAGAGATCACCAAATGACAAATCCGGTCTTGGATACAACAAGGAAGAAATCAGTACTCCTAAGAAGTCTAACACATGTCCTTCATTTATAAAAAGGGAAAGTCGGTATGAGAGTGTTTGTAATGGTTTTTTATTGTGATGAATATGGTCATAAAAGCCTTGGATTGTAGGCATCATGGAAGAAAAATGAAGTTACTATAATAGAATATTAGAGAAGCGTGATAGAGGAATCATTCAGTTATGACAAGAAAAGGTTGATGTAGGAGTCCCATTGAGAGAGGTGAGCAATATTGAGTCTACTACAGAGGACATAGATGAAGTTGAAGATGAACATGTCCAAGAATCAGAAGGAGAAGACTCTGAGTTAGATACAAATACTTTGCAGGACTCAAATAAGAGAATCCATCCTGTCAAGGGGAGTATGTATTGGTTGAATATATGATACCTCCAAAAAGTACTGCAACAACTCAGGAGGAGCATGTTTTCTTTGACATTGATGTCAAAGAGGGAGAAAATGTGTGTTATGGATGCTACAGTTGGATATCTAAGTACAATGCAGTCTTTCAGGGTTTCCATCAATGCCAAAGGGGGAAATTGTTGGCATGTTTCCAGCAAAGTGTGCTTGTCATTGATGGAAAGAATAGTAGTGATGTTGGCATGTTTACAGGTAGGGTGTGCTTTTCATTGTTGGCAAGATCAGAGTGTGCATCGATGGAAAAATAGTAATAGCATAAGCTCAGGTGAAGAAGCAAACAATATGTAGAGATAAAAGCTAGGGAGAGATAGCGTTCTGAGATGCGCAGACGAGATCCCATACATCAAGGCTCGTAGAAGGATTAGAGTTCATGGCCTTTGACACTTAGAGATTTGAGAAAGCCAAAGCTCGGGAGGAGGAGCGCCAATGGTCATTGGATTACCAGTCCAAAATACCTGATGTTCGTTAGATCAGAGTCCAGTGACCAAAGGAAGCGCATAGGAGAAGTACAGATCTGATCTATTGGATCTGAGTGCCGAGGACCAACAGTCGTTGGATCTAGTATAACTACGAAGAGGATAATGGATGAGAGCCATCCTCTAACTTTGTGAAATGCGAAATCACGATGATATCTAAACCGTTGGATCCAGAGGACGCATGGCGAGAGATCAACATTTCGATGACTCGCAAAATGGAAAAGTCAAAGGTAAGAGTTGTAGGAACTCATGATTTTCGAGTTCGCAAGTTTATCTAGACTGTTAGATCACGAGGATTTGTGATTCATTGATCTGACGCTCGCAAATATCGGGAAGAAAGGAGGAAAATACCCAAGGAGCTGGGAGTTGCAGCAATCCTAGTCATTCATCTGGAAAGGACATGTGACAGCCGATAAAGTAGATTCGCAAAATTGTGAAGTCTGAGTCCATGATATTGATCATAGCCGTTGGATCGAGGAATGTTGAGGGTCATTGATCTGGAGCAAGTTTTAGAAAATCGGGAGTCGGGAGAAGGGAGGTGAGTAGTCCTCCGACTTCGCGAAACGTGAAGTCTCGATAAGATCTGGACCATTGGATCACATAGGGTTGTGGGCTGTTGATCTAGAGTATTTCGGATATCAGGAGTTGGAAGAGTCAAGGTTGGATCACGTTCAAACACCTGACACACAAATTCGTGATTTGATCACAACCATTGATCAAAGGAAGAGCGTGGACCATTGATATGACACGACGAAGTGACGAAGTCCTGAAGTGAACGAGGATCATTGATATGAGAGGGACATGCGCCATTGGATTATGGACTTTGGGTGAAATTCTCTGGGAGCAAGTGAATTTTGAGAATTGAAAGTCTCGAAGGCCAGATTCACTGAGGAGATCCTTATCGTAGAATCAGAGAGACAGGTGTCTGTAGGTCATCAACTCCGGGAGATTGTCGTATGGAAGAAATGAAGGTTTGAGGTTTGAAATTCCCAGAATGCAAAGTTTCGTCAGTCGTCAGATCAATTTCGAGTGGAAGGACAGGATAAGCTAGCAGAGATGGATTGCAAAAAGATCGATTCGTCGATCCAAGATCCTGATCGAATGAACAACATTTACTTTGGATCTAAAGATGCTAGGAGGTTACACTTGGGAAAGTTTGAGATTTGAAATTCCTGGAATGCGAAGTTCTGTCAACCGTTGGATATGGAGATCAGACAATGATCGTTAGATCAGAGAGATCTATGTTAGTAGATTACGTCATAAAATCTCATCCTCAAGGAAATGTGGCAGACCACATCAGCAAAGGGCATATGGGAAACCATGTTAGCAAGTACATATGCCATCTAACTGTTGAGAATAAGGATCGCGTGTGGACAAATGAAAGAAATCAGAGCCATCGATTGAAAAGGATAGATGTTAGCAGATCTTCCATTCTAGAAGATATATAGTCAACATCAACAGGGTTTCAGACTTGAAAATCTTGGAGCCCGAATCATGAAGGAAACCTCAGTCGTTGATGGAGGAAGGAGAGATATGGTCTATGGACACGAGAGGACAAATCTAAATCTTCCATTCAAGAGCAACGTCAACATCGTGAGATTGACGGCCGTGGTCCATTGCGGGGCCAGAACATGCTCAGGCCTTAATTTTTCGTAAGAGGGCTGCAATGGAAACCAAAGTTTTTGGAAAAAGGACACGTGGAGGCTCGTGGTGAATTGTGGGGTGAAAATAAGTTTGGTCTAAACCAACTTAGGATGCACCCGCAATTTCTTGGTCACATGAACCTCATAGCCCAAGATCATATCGTGAAATGGATCCAATTCTCACTAAACAGAAATCAGGAAGCGCCTTTTGAATAAGTGCTTGGTCACTGTCAATGGTCACGCGAAGGAAGGGGCTGAGAAGCCAAGCAACCATAATTGACTAGCTGTAACTGACATAGAAGACAAAGAGTCTTGACTTCCAGAGAAGATAAGGAATCTCATCATAATGGCCATTGATGATGAACTCACAGGGAACATAATGGCGAGAGAAGATGAATTGTTCGCATGATGATCAAGTAGATGGCTCGATGTGAGAAATAAATGCATAACAAAGAAGTGAACGAATCCAATGGGGTAGCCATGTAGTCAAGAGTATGAGAGGAAGTGAACGATCTGTAGGGAGAATTGTGACGCAGTGAAGAGGTGCGTCATGAAGTATGCATAATGTGCACAGAGAGTATAAAAATGCTCAGGTGAATAAGTAAATAGTATGCAGAGATCAAAGCTCAAGAGAGATAGCATTCTGAGATGTTCAGGTGAGATCCCATACATCAAGGCTCATAGAAGGATCAAAGGTTGTGGCCTTTGACACTTAGAGATTTGAAAAATCCAAAGCTCAGGAGGAGGAGTGATAGTGGTCATTGGATCACCAATCCTGAATACCCAATGTCTGTTAGATCAGAGTCCAGTGACTAGAGGAAGCACATAGGAGAAGTATAGATCTGATCCGTTGGATCTAAGCGTCGAGGACCAACAGCCGTCGGGTCTAGTATAACTGTGATGAGGATAATGGATGAGAGCCATCCTCCAACTCTGCGAAATGTGAAATCGCGATGAGATCTGAACCGTTGGATCCAGAGGACACGTGGCAAGAGATCAACATTTCGTTGACTCGCCAACTGGAAAAGTAAATGGTAAGAGTTGTAGGAACTCGCGATGTCTGAGTTCATGAGTTAATCTAGATCGTTAGATCATTGGGAGTTGTGAGTCATTGGTCTAACGCTCACAAATATCGGTAAGGAAGGAGGAAAATACCCGAGGAGATGGGAGCCGCAACAATTCTAGTTGTTCATCTGGAAAGGACATGTGGCAGCTGATAAAGAAGATTCATAGAATCACGAAGTCTGAGTCTGTGATATTGATCACAATCATTGGATCAAGGAATGTTGAGGGTCGTTGATCTAGAGCAAGTTTCAGAAAATCGAGAGTCGGGAGAAGGGAGGTGAGTAGTTCTCCAACTTTGTGAAACACGAAGTCCCGATAAGATCTGGACCGTTGGAAAATAGAGGGTTGTGGGCCATTGATATAGAGTATTTCAGATATTGGGAGTTGGAAGAGTCAGGTTTGGCTCATGTTCAAACACTTGACTTGCGAAGTCATGATTTGATCACAACCGTCGATCAAAGGGAGAGTGTGGAACGTTGATATGGCACGACGAAGTCCCGAAGGTCAAAGTGCTGAAGTCCCAAAGTGAACGAGGAATGTTGATCCGAGAGGGACACACGTCATTGGATCACAGACTCTGGGTGAAATTCTCCGGGAGTAAGCAAAGTTTGAAAATTGAAAGTCCCGAAGGCCAGATTCGTGGAGGATATCTTGATCGTAGAATCAGGGAGACATGTGTCTGCAGATCATCAACTCCGAGAGATTGTTGTACGAAAGAAACAAAGGTTTGAGGTTTGAAATTCCCAAAATGCGAAGTTCCATCAGCCATCGGATCAATTTCGAGTGGAAAGACATGATAAGCTAGTAGAGCTACATCGTTGAAAGATCGAGTCGTCGATCCAAGATCCTGATCAAACGAAAAACATTTACTTAGGATCTAAAGATGCGAGGAGGTTACACTCGGGAAAGTTTGAGATTTGGAATTCCTGGAATGTGAAGTTCCGTCAACCATCAGATATGGACAATAGACAATGAGCATTATATCAGGGAGATCTATGTCAACAGATTACATCAACAAATATCGTCCTAAAGGAAATGTGGCAGACCACGTCAGTAAAGGGCATATGGGAAACCACGTAAGCAAGTACACATTTCATCTAATCGTTGAGACTAAGGATCACACGTGGACAAAGGAAAGAAGGAAGAGCCATCGATTGAAGAGAAAAGATGTCAGGAGATCTTCCATTCTGAAAGATATCCAATCAACATCAACAGGGTTTGAGACTTGAAACTCTCAGAGCCCGGATCACGAAGGAAACTTTATCCATTGATGGAGAAAGGAGATATTTGGTTCGTGGACTCGTTAGAACAGATCTGAACCATCCGTTCAAGAGCACCGTCAATATCATGAGATCGACATTTGTGCTCCATTGCGGGGCCATAACATGCTCGGGCCTTAATTTTTTGTAAGCAGGCCGTAATGGAAACCATGGTTTTTGGAGAAAGGACGCGTGGAGGCTCATGGTGAATTGTGGGGAGAAAATAAGTTTGGTCTAAACCACCTTAGGATGCGCTTGCAATCACTTGGTCACATGAATCTCATAGCCCAAGATCATATCATGAAATGGAGCCAGCACTCACTAGACATAAATTGGGAAGCGACTTTTGAATAAGCGCTTGGTCACTGCTAGTGGTCACGCGAAGGAAGGGGCTGAGAAGCCAAAGAATCCATAATTGACTGGCTGTAACTGACAGAGAAGACGAAGAGTCTTGAATTCTAGAGAAGATAATGAATCTCATCATAACAGCCACTGATGATGAACTCACAGGGAACATAACGACCAGAGAAGATGAAGAGTTTTCATCATGATCAAGTAGATGACTCGATGTGAGAAATAAATGTAGAATAGAGAAGTGAACAGATCTAGTGGGGTAGCCATGCAGTCGAGAGTATGAGAGGAAGTGAACGACCTG
>ML783171.1:84234-103398 GCA_009831015.1 Picea engelmannii | reverse complement strand
GTGCAGGAGCAGAAGTGCACAGAAGAGGCATGGTGCATAAAATGGAAAGAAGACACAGAGCATAAAGCTCAGAATAAGCAAGGAACGAAAATGAAATCTAAGAGAAGAACGAAAAGTGCAGCAAATGCGAGGAGATAGACACTGATGTAGGCAGAGTAGAGCAGTGTAGCAGAATAGTGATGAGACTGGTAAGCCATAGATAAATGTTGTATCACTGTGATAAATTCAAGAAAGCAAAGATTTATATTTTAGGGTGGTAGGGAGGTGCTAGGGAGGATTGTGGTCCTCATAGTTTCAAGTGGGTGCTTGAACACAGGGAGTAGTAGCTTCCATCTGGTTGCAGCCAGAAAAACAAATGTGGCAGGGTGGTGCAAGGGAGAACTATTGTTCTATGTTATACATGTCAGTTCCTTTGTGACTGGAAGTTGGTGCATCCATGCAGTTGGTGTTGGAACACTTAGGGATTTGGTGGTTCCTTCTAGTGGGTGCTAGAGAAACCAGGGAGTTGGTGCTTCCTTCTAGTGGGTGCTAGAGAAACCAGAGAGTTGGTGCTCTCAACAAGTTGCAACTTGCAAAACAGAGGTGGTATCCTCACAATGCGTTGGTGCTCATAAGAATGATAATGTACAGAAAATAAAGATTACTTATCATATCAAGAAGAATAGGTTTTTCCCTTTATGGGTTTCCTAATGAAATATCTGTCTCTGTATATTTTATGTGTGTGATTGATGTTGAATATTCTATTGCTTACCTCCCTACATTATTGTGATTTCCATTGAGTTCTTTGTAAATATTTTAAAATAATCATAATTGTTTAAGCACGGTAACAACTTATTCACCTCCCCCTCTCAGTTTTCTAGCAATTGGTATCAAAGCAAGTTCCCTTTATTTAAGGGTAGATCCTAGAGCTTAAACATGACTAGCCATGGAGGAACTTCAACCAATAAGGCCCCCCTGTTCAATGGAACTAACTTTGGATTCTGGAAAGTTAGGATGAGAACCTACATAATGGATTTAGGTGCAAATGTCTGGGATGTGGTAGAGACTGGTTATGTAAAACTGATTTTACTAGCTTCTAAGGATGACAAGCTAGAATTCAGCTTCAATGCTAAGGCTATGAATGCTTCTTTGAGTGGGCTTGCAGAATCATAATTTGTAAAATTTATGCACTTAGAATCTACCAAAGCAATGTGGGACAAACTCATTAGCAGTTATGAAGGTAATGAGAAGGTAAAGGATGTCAAGATTCAAACCTACAGATTACAGTTTGAACAACTAAAGATGAATGAGGATGAGACAGTTAATAAATTTTTCTTAAGAGTTGAGGAGCTTGTGAATGCCATGAAAGGTCTTGGTGAGAAGATTGAAGATGTATTATTAGTTCAGAATATCTTAAGATCTCTGCCTGATAGATTCAATCCAAAATTTTCTGCAATAGAAGAAATGAATGATCTTAAGAATCTATCTATTGATCAACTACTAGGAACTCTATCTTATTATGAAATGAGAATTAGTAAAGATAAATATACCACTAGAGAAGCATCATTTAAAGCAGACAAGAATCAGGATTATGAGCCTGATGAAATTGAAGCAAAATTTCTAAGAAGACTAAAGAAAGGATCAGAAAAGTACCAAGTCAAGTTTCCCTTCAAATGCTTTAAATGTGGAAAGATAGTTTACTTTGCATCTAAGTGTGCACACAAGTAGAAGGACCAGAACTTTGAAGGAGAAGAGAAGTACAAATCCAAGAGATTTGGTAAAAAGAAAAGTTTATGTGTAAACAATGATGACTATTCAGAAGACACATATAGTGACTCTTCATGTGAAGATAAGGTTAATAACTTTGTGCTTATGGCCAAAGAGGATTATGATAATGAAAGCACTGGAAGTAATGTCAATATTGAAGAAGTTGTGGTTGAATTGAAAGGAGAGTTGATCAGTGCTTTAGAAGAGATTGAAAAACTCAGACTTAACAAGAGAAAACAAAAACAATTGTTGATATTGTTCAAGAAAAGAAGTAAAAAACCCGACGAAGAATTTGCCCAGCTAAAAGTGGAATTAGAAGAGGCAAAGAAAATCAAAGACTTTCTGAAACAACAATTATCAGAAAAGAAGGCAAGATGTGAAGCTCTGGAAGAAGAAGTAGTGAAAACTAGGAAAGAGTTGGAGAAGTTTCAAGCCGTGTATCATAAGAATCTGTCAAGTATCAAAGCCTCAGAAGGATTAGCCACCATTCTGAATCAACAAAGGAATCCAAAGGTGAAAACTAGTTTGGGTTATGAAGAGGGATAAAGTAGTGGTCAGCCAAGCAACAAATAACCCATCAAGTTTGTCAAATCTACAACCAATGACAACATCAAACCTGCAGAAACAAAGGAAGATAATCAACCATCAAGGAGAAGTAAAGAAAAAGGTGTCAAAACTGAATCCGTAGAACAAAGAAATAATACACCCTCTGCTCAAGGAAATCATCAGCATGGAAGAAATCAACCTGCTCAAAGAAGACAACCATTTTCCAGGTACAAAGACTTTTTCTATGCATATTGTTTCTACTGTTCTAACTTTGGCCACAAAGATGTAAATTGTTCCTTAAGATTTAGACATGAGCAATCAAGACTCCCAAGGAATAAATATCTTCCACAACAGAAAATGAGACAACCAAGTAACAAACAATCACAGATTGAAAATTGTCAAATTAAGTTTAGAGACATGAAACTAAGGAGGTCAAGAAATAATTAACAGTCAATGAGTAGACAATATTGCAAAAATCAATTTGACCTATTGAAGAATGAGCTTGAATTCTATAACTATCATAACTTCGTCCACAAAGCTGCAAACTGCCATCTTAAGAATTACAAAGAAGATCCAAGGATAAAGCTCTTAGCTAGAAAGGCCAACACATGGAAAAGGAAAGATAGTGAAAAATGTGGTGTAGTACTTTCAACTCAAAAACAAAAGGACTCTTGGAATATAGATAGTGGATGCTCCAAGCACATGACTAGAGAAAAAGATAAGCTTATGCCTATAAGTAAAAAAAAAATAGGAAATGCGATAGTTGAAAATGATGAACCAGGTAAAATCAAGGGTAAAGGGATGGTGAGTTTGAGTAATGACAAAGGAGATTCCCAAGATGTTCTATTTGTAGATGGTCTGAAACATAATTTTCTCAGTATAATTCAAATGTGTGACAGAGGTTGTGAAGAGATTTTCACGTCCAAAGATTGTAAGGTAAAAAATGTAAACTCGGGACAAGTGGTGGCTAAAGGCACAAGGACATATAATGATGTTGATATTGAATCCTCCCATGCAAGAAAAGAAGAAGTAGAAGAAGAATCATGTCATAAGCTGGAAGAAGAAGTTGTGAAGGTTGAGAAGTCAAACACCCGAATCAAGTTCTTGAATAGCTCCATGACCCTGGATGAGATCTTGGATATTCAAAGATCACCAAATGACAAATCCGGTCTTGGATACAACAAAGAAGAAATCAATACTCCTAAGAAGTCTAACACGAGTCCTTCATTTGTAAAAAGGGAAAGCAGGTATGAGAGTGTTTGTAATGGTTTTTTATTGTGATGAATATGGTCATAAAAGCCTTGGATTGTAGGCATCATGGAAGAAAAATGAAGTTATTGTAATAGAATATCAGAGAAGCGTGACAGGGGAAGTCATTCAGTTATGACAAGAAAAGGTTGATGTAGGAGTCCCAGTGAGAGAGGTGAGCAATATTGAGTCTGCTACAGAGGACACAGATGAAGTTGAAGATGAACAGATCCAAGAATTATAAGGAGAAGACTCTAAGTTAGATTCAAATACTTTGCAGGACTCAAATAAGAGAATGCATCCTGTCAGGGGGAGTATGTATTGGTTGAATATCTGATACCTCCGACAAGTACTGCAACAACTTAGGGGGAGCATGTTTTCTTTGAAATTGATGTCAAAGGGAGAAAAAAGGTGTGTTCTGGATTCTACAGTTGGAGATCAAAGTAGAACATTGCAGTCTTTCAGGGTTTCCATCAATGCCAAAGGGAGAGATTGTTGGCATGTTTCCAGGCAGAGTGTGCTTGTCATTGATGGAAGTAACAGTAGAGACATTGTCATGTTTATAGGTAGAGTGTGCTTGTCATTGATGGCAAGATCAAAGTGTGCATCGATGGCAAAACAGTAACAACATACGCTCAGGTGAAGAAGCAAACAGTATGCAGAGATCAAATCTCGGGAGAGATAGCGTTATGAGATGTGCAGAGGATATCCAATACATCAAGGCTCGCAAAAGGATTAGAGGTCATGTACTTTTACACTTAGATATTTGAGAAAGCCAAAGATCAGGAGGAGTAGCGACAATGGTCATTGGATCACCAATCTCGAATACCCGATGTCCATTAGATCAGAGTCCAGAGACCAGAGGAAGCGCATAGGAGAAGTATAGATCTAATCCGTTGGATCTGAGGGTCGAGGACCAACAATCATCGGATCCAGTATAATTTCAAAGAGGATAATGGACAATAGCCATCCTCCAACTCTACAAAATGTGAAATCATGATGAGATATGAACCATTGGATCCATAGGATGCGTGGCGAGAGATCATAATTTCGCTGACTCGCGAAATGGAAAAGTCAAAGGTAAGAGTTGTAGAAACTCACAATGTCCAAGTTTATGAGTTGATCTAGACCATTAGATCATGGGGAGTTGTGAGTCATTGATCCGACGCTCGCAAATATTGGGAAGGCAGGAGGAAAATACCCGAGGAGCTGGGAGTCGTAGCAATCCTAGTTGTTCATCTGGAAAGAACATGTGGTAGTCGATAAAGAATATTTGCAGAATCATGAAGTTTGAGTCCGCGATATTGATCACAACTGTTGAATCAAGGAATGTTGAGGGTCATTGATTTGGAGAAAGTTTTGGAAAATCAGGAGTTGGGAGAAGGGAGGTGAGTAGTCCTCTAACTTCATGAAATGTGAAGTCCTGATAAGATTTGGACCATTGGATTAAAGAGGGTTGTGGGCTATTGATCTAGATTATTTTGCATATTTGGAGTTGGAAGGGTTAGGGTTGGTTCATGTTCAAACACCCAACGACAAGGGAAGTTGCGATTTGATCATAGTCGTTGATCAAAGGGAAAGCATGGACCATTGATCTAGCATGACAAATTCTAGAAGGATGAAGTGTTGAAGTCCTGAAGTGAACGAGGGCCATTGATCCAAGAGGAACACACATTTTTGGATCATGGACTCCGGGTGAAATGCTTTGGAAGCAAGCAAAGTTTGAGAATTGAAAGTCCCGAAGCCCAGATTCGCGGAGGAGATCCCGATCGTAGAATCAAGGAGACAGGTGTCTGCAGATCATCAACTCTGGGATATTGTCGTATGGAAGAAACGAAGGTTTGAGGTTTGAAATTCCCAGAATGCAAATTTTTGTCAGTCGTTGGATCAATTTCGAGTGGAAGGATAGGATAAGCTAGAAGAGATGGATCGCAGAAAGATCGAGTCGTCGATCCAAGATCCTGATCGAACGAACAACATTTACTTCGGATCTAAATATGCGAGGAGGTTACACTCAGGAAAGTTTGAAATTTGAAATTTCTGGAATGTGAAGTTTCGTCAACTGTCGAATATGGAGATTAGACAATGACAATTAGATTAGGTATATCTACGTCAGTAGATTACGTCATAAAATCTTGTCCTCAAGGAAATGTGGCTGACCACATAAGCAAAGGGCATATGGGAAACCACGTCAGCAAGTACACATGTCATTTGACTTTTGAGACTAAGGATTGCGCATGGACAAAGGAAAGAAGGTAGAGCCATTGATTGAAGAGGAAAGATGTCAACAGATCTTCCATTCCAGAAGATATCCAGTCAGCATCAACATGGTTTGAGACTTGAAACTCTCGAAGCCTAAATCATGAAGGAAACCTCAGTCGTTGATGGAGGAAGGAGAGATATGGTCCATGGACTCGAGAGGACATATCGGAACCGTCCGTTCAAGAGAACCGTCAAGATCATGAGATTGACGATCGTGCTCCATTGCAGGGCCAGAACATGCTCGGGCCTTAATTTTTCATAAGCGGGTCGCAATGGAAACCACCATTTTTGGAGAAAGGACGCATGGAGGCTCGTGGTGAATTGCGGGGATAAAAGAAGTTTTGTCTAAACCACCTTAGGATGTTCCCACAATCTCTTGGTCACATGAAGCTCATAGCCAAAGATCATGTCGTTAAATGGAGCCAGCGCTCACTAGACATAAATTGGGAAGTGCCTTTTGAATAAGCGCTTGGTCACTGTCAGTGGTCACGTGAAGGAAGGGGATGAGAAGCCAAAGCAGCCATAATTGACTGGTTGTAAATGACAGAGAAGATGAAGAGTCTCAACTGCCAGAGAATCTAAGGAATCTCGGCATAACGACTACTGATGATGAACTCACAGGGAACATAATAGCCAGAGAATATGAAGAGTTCGCATGATGATGAAGTAGATGACTCAACATGAGAAATAAATGCAAAACAAAGAAGTGAACGAATCCAGTGGGGTATCCATGCAGTCGATAGTATGATAGGAAGTGAACAACCTGTAGGGATAACTATGATGCAGTGAAGAGGCGCAACATGAAGTATGCATAAGGTGCACAAAGAGTATAAAAACGCTTAGGTGAAGAAGCAAATGGTACGCGGAGATCAAAGCTCAGGAGAGATAGTGTTCTGAGATGCGCATAAAATATCCCATACATCAAGGCTTGTAGAAGGATCAAAAGTTATGGCCTTTGATACTTAGATATTTGAGAAAGCCAAATCTCAGGAGGAGGAGCGACAATGGTCATTGGATCACCAATCCTGAATACCCGATGTTCGTTAGATCAAAGTCCAGTGACCAGAGGAAGCATAGAGGAGAAGTAAAGATTTGATTCATTGGATATGAGCGCTGAGGACCAACATCCATCGGATCCAGTATAATTGCGAAGAGGATAATGGACGAGAGCCATCCTTCAACTCCGCGAAATGCAAAATCGCGATGAGATCTGAACCGTTAGATCCAGAGGAAGTGTGGCGAGAGATCAACATTTCGTTGACTCACCAACTAGAAAATTCAATGGTAATAGTTGTAGGAACTGACGATGTCTGAGTTTACGAGTTGATCTAGACCATCAGATCATGGGGAGTTGTGAGTCATTGATCTGATGCTCACAAATATCGAGAAGGAAGGAGGAAAATACCCAAGGATCTGGGAGCCGCAGTAATCCTAGTCATTCATCTGGAAAGGAAACATGGCAGCCGATAAAGAAGATTCATAGAATTGTGAAGTCTAAGTCTGCGATATTCATCATATTCATTGGATCGAGGAATGTTGAGGGTCGTTGGTCTAGAGCAAGTTTTGGAAAATCTGGAGTCGGGAGAAGGGAGGTGAGTAGTCCTCCAACTTCGTGAAATGCGAAGTCCCAATAAGATCTGAACCATTGTTCACAGAGGGTTATGGGCCATTGATCTAGAGTATTTCAGATATCGGGAGCTGGAAGAGTCAAGTTTGGCTCATGTTCAAACACCCAACACGCGAAGTCACGATTTGATCACAATCGTCGATCAAAGGAAGAGCTTGGACTGTTGATTTCGCATGAGAAAGTCCTGAAGGTTGAAGTGTCGAAGTCTCGAATTGAACGAGGACCATTGAGCCAAGAGGGATATGCATCGTTGGATCATAGACTCCAGTTGAAATTCTCTAGGAGCAAGCGAAGTTTGAGAATTGAAAGTCCCAAAGGCCAGATTCGCGGAGGAGATTCTAATCGTAGAATCAGGGAGACTGGTGTCTGCAGATCATCAACTCTGGGATATTTTCGTACGGAAGAAATGAAGGTTTGAGGTTTGAAATTCCCAAAATGCGAAGTTCCATCAATCGTCTGATCAATTTCGAGTGGAAGGACATGATAAGCTAGTAGAGTTGTATTGCAGAAAGATTGAGCTGTCGATCCAAGATCCTGATTGAATGAACAACATTTACTTCAGATCTAAATATGCGAGGAGGTTACACTCAGGAAAGTTTGAGATTTGAAATTCCCAGAATGTGAAGTTCCGTCAACCATCGGATCTGGAGATCAGACAATGATAGTTAGATCAGGGACATCTATGTCAACAGATTATGTTAGCAAATCTCATCCTCAAGGAAATGTGGCAGACCACGTCAACAAAGGGCATATGGGAAACCACATCAACAAGTACACATGTCATCTTACCGTTGAGACTAAGGATCGTGCGTGGACAAAGGAAAGAAGGAAGAATCATCGATTGAAGAGGACAGATGTCATCAAATCTTCCATTCCATAATATATCCAGTCAACATCAACAGGGTTTGAGACTTGAAACTCCCAGAGCCCGGATCACGAAGGAAACCTCAGTCGTTGATGGAGGAATGAGAGATCTAGTCCGTGGAATCGAGAGGATAGATCTGAATCGTCCGTTCATGAGCACCGTCAAGATCATGAGATTGACAGTCGTGCTCCATTGCGGGGCTAGAACATTCTCAGACATTAATTTTTCGTAAGATGACTGGAATGGAAACTACGGTTTTTGGAGAAAGGACCCGTGGAGTCTCATGGTGAATTGTGGGGAGAAAAGAAGTTTGGTCTAAACCACCTTAGGATGAGCCCTCAATAACTTGGTCACATGAATCTCATATCCCAGTATCATATCATGAAATGGAGCCAATGCTCACTAGACAGAAATTGGGAAGCGCTTTTTGAATAAGCGCTTGGTCACCGCTAGTGGTCACGTGAAGGAAGGGGATTAGAAGCCAAAGAATCCATAATTGACTGGTTGTATCTGACAGAGAAGATGAAGAGTCTCGACTGGCAGAGAAGCTAAGGAATCTCATCATAACGACCATTGATGATGAACTCACAGGGAACATAACGGCCAGAGAAGATGAAGAGTTTGCATTAAGTATGCAGAAGGTGCACAAATAGTATAAAAATGCAGAACAAAGAAGAGATGGGTGCGACTATTGAGTGTGATTCATGCGGGTAGAAGCATGTTGTGTGTAGGAGCTGAAGCGCACAGAATAGGTGTGGTGCATAGAATGGAAAGAAGAATAGAGCATAAAGTGCGGAATAAGAAAGAAACATAAATTCATATATGAGAGAAGAACAGAAAGTGCAGCAAATGCAAGGAGACAAACACTAATGTAGGCAGAGTAGAGCAATGTAGCAGAACAATGATGAGACTGGTAAGCCATAGATAAATGTTGTATCACTGTGATAAATTCAAGAAATAAAATATTTATATTTCAGGGTGGTAGGGAGGTGCTAGGGAGGACTATGGTCCTCATAGTTTCAAGTGGGTTCTTGAACACAGGGAGTTGTAGCTTCCATTTGGTTGCATCACGAAAAACCATGGTGGCAGGGTGGTGCAAGGGAGAACTATTGTTCTCTGTTATATAGGTTGGTGCCTGTATGACTGGAAGTTGGTGCTTCCATGTAGTTGGTGTTGTAACACTTAGGGATTTGGTGTTTCCTTCTAGTAGGTGCTAGAGAAACCAGGGAGTTGGTGCTTCCTTCTAGTCGGTGCTAGAAGGAAAATAAATATTACTTATCATATCAAGAAGAAGGGGTTTTTCCCTTTATGGGTTTCCTCAGAAAATATGTGTCTCTGTATATTTCATGTTTGTGATTGATGTTGAATATTATATTGTTTACCTCCCTGCATTATTGTGATTTTCATTGAGTGATTTGTAAAGAGTTTAAAATAAGCATAATTGTTTAAGCACGGTAACAACTTATTCACACCCCCCTCTCAGTTGTCCAACAATTGGTATCAGAGCAAGTTTCCTCTATTTAAGGGTAGATCCTAGAGCTTAAAAATGACTAGCCATGGACTAAGTTCAACCAATAAGGTCCCCCTGTTCAATGGAACTAACTTTGGATTCTGGAAAGTTAGGATGAAAACCTACATAATGGATTTAGGTGCAGATGTTTGGGATGTGGTAGAGACTGGTTATGTAAAGCCGGTTGTACTAGCTTCTAAGGATGAAAATCTAGAATTCATCTTCAACTCTAAGGCTATGACTGTTATTCTGAGTGGGCTTGCAGAAGCAAAATTTGTAAAATTTATGCACTTAGAATCTGCTAAAGCAATGTGGGACAAATTCATTAGCAGTTATGAAGGTAATGAGAAGGTAAAGGATGTCAAGCTTCAAACCTATAGATTACAGTTTGAACAACTAAAGATGAATGAGGATGAGACAATTAATAAAATTTTCTTAAGAGTTGAGGAGCTTGTGAATGCCATGAAAGGTCTTGGTGAGAAGATTGAAGAAGTATTATTAGTTCAGAAGATATTAATATCTCTTCTTAATAGACTCAATGCAAAAGTTTCTGCAATAGAAGAACTGAATGATCTTAAGACTCTGTCTATTGACCAAATCCTAGGAACTCTAACTGCTTATGAAAGGAGGATTAGTAAAGATAAATCTACCACTTGAGAAGCATCATTTAAGGTAGACAAGAATAAGGATTCTGAGCCTAATGAAATTGAAGAAAAATTTGTGAGAAGACTAAAGAAAGGATTAGGAAAGTACCAAGGCAAGTTACCCTTCAAATTCTTTAGCTGTGGAAAGATAGGTCACTTTGCATCTAAGTGTCCACACAAGTAGGAGGACCAAAAATATGAAGGAGAAGTGAAGTTCAAATCCAAGAGATTTGGTAAAAAGAAAAGTTTATTTGTAAACAATGATGACTCTTCAGAAGACACAGATAGTGACTCTTCATGTGAAGATAAGGTTTGATAACTTTGTGCTTATGGCCAAAGAGGATTATGATAATGAAAGCATAGGAAGTAATGCAAATATTGAGGAAGTTGTGGTTGACTTGGAAGGAGAGTCGATCAGTGCTTTAGAAGATATTGACAAACTCAGACTTAAGAAGAGAAAACAAAAACAATTTCTTGATACAGTTCAAGAAAGGAAGTAAAAAACATGATGAAGACTTTTCCTTTCTAAAAGTGGAATTAGAAGAGGCAAAGGAAAACGAAGACATTTTGAAACAATAGTTATCATAAAAGAAGGCAAGATGTGAAGCTATGGAACAAGAAGTAGTGAAAACTAGGAAAGAGTTGGAGAAGTTTCAAGCCGTGTATCATCAGAATCTGTCAAGTATCAAATCCTTGGAAGGATTAGCCATCATTCTGAATCACCAAAGGAATCCAAAGTTGAAAACTGGTTTGGGTTATGAAGAGGGATCAAGTAGAGGTAAACCAAGCAACAATGAACCCATCAAGTTTGTCAAATATACAACCAATGACAACATCAAACCTGCAGAAACAAAGGAATATAATCAACCATCAAGGAGGAGTAAAGAAAAAGGTGCTAGAACTGAATCTATAGAACAAAGAAATAATGCACCCTCTGCTCAAGGAAATCATCAACATTGAATAAATTGACCTGCATAAGGACAGATAATGATGTTGATATTGAATCCTCCCATGCAAGAAAAGAAGAAGTAGAAGAAGAATCATGTCATAAGACGGAAGCAGAAGTTGTGAAGGTTGAGAAGTCAAACACCCAAATCAAGTTCTTGAAATCTCCATGACCCCGGATGAGATCTTGAATAGTCAAAGATCACCAAATGACAAATCCGGTCTTGGATACAACAAGGAAGAAATCAGTACTCCTAATAAGTCTAACACATGTCCTTCATTTGTGAAAAGGGAAAGCAAGTATGAGAGTGTTTGTAATTGTTTTTTCTTGTGTTGAATATGGTCATAAAAGCCTTGGATTGTAGGCATCATGGAAGAAAAATGAAGTTATTGTAATAGAATATTAGAGAAGCGTGGCAGGGGGAGTCATTCAATTGTGACATGAAAAGGTTGATGTAGGAGTCCCAGTGAGAGAGGTGAGCAATATTGAGTCTACTACAGAGGACACAGTTGAAGCTGAAGATGAACAGGTTCAAGAATGAGAAGGAGAAGACTTTGAGTTAGATACAAATACTCTGCAGGACTCAAATAAGAGAATCCATCCTATCAGGGGGAGTATGTATTGGTTGACTATCTGATACCTCCGACAAGTACTGCAACAACTAAGGTGGAGCATGTTTTCTTTGACATTGATGTGAAATGGGGAGAAATGGTGTGTTATGGATGCTACAGGTTGAGATCTAAGTAGAACAGTGCAACCTTTTAGGGTTTCCATCAATGCCAAAGGGGGAGATTGTTGGCATGTTTCCAGGTAGATTGTGCTTATCATTGATGGAAAGAATAGTAGCGATGTTGGCATGTTTACAGGCAGAGTGTGATTGTCATTTATGGAAAGATCAAAGTGTGCATCGATGGAAAAACTGTAACAACATAAGCTGAGGTGAAGAAGAAAACAGTATGCAGAGATCAAAGCTCGGGAGAGATAACATTCTGAGATGCACAGATGAGATCCCATACATTAAGGCTCATATAAGGATCATAGGTCGTGGCCTTTGACACTTATATATTTGAGAAATCCAAAGCTTAGGAGGATGAGCGATAGTGATCATTGGATCACCAATCCCGAATACTTGATGTTTGTTCGATCAGAGTCCAGTGACCAGAGGAAGCGCATAGGAGAAGTATAGATCTTATCCATTGGATATGAGCATCGTGGACCAAGAGTCATCGGATCGAGTATAATTGTGAATATTATAATGGATGAGATCCATCCTCCAACTCCGCAAAATGTGAAATCATGATGAGATATGAACCGTTGGATCCAGAGGATGAGTGGCGAGAGATTGGCATTTTGTTGACTCGCGAAATTGAAAAATCAAAGGTAAGAGTTGTAGGAACTCGCGATGTCCAAGTTCATGAGTTGATCTAGATCGTTAGATCATGGGGAGTTGTGAGTCATGGATCTGACGCTCGCAAATATTGGGAAGCCAGGAGGAAAATACCTGAGGAGATGGGAGCCATAACAATCCTAGTCGTTCATCTGAAAAGGACACATGGCAACCAATAAAGCATATTCACAGAATCACAATGTCTGAGTCCATGATATTGATCATAGCCATTGGATCGAGGAATGTTGAGGGTCGTTTATCTAGAGCAAGTTTCAAAAAACCGAGAGTCAGGAGAAGGGAGAGCATGGACCGTTGATCTGGCATGACGAAGTCCCAAAGGCTGAAATGCCAAAGTCCCAAAGTGAACGAGGACCGTTGACCCGAGAGGGACATGCATCATTGGATCATGGACTCTGGGTGAAATTATCTGGGAGCAAGCAAAGTTTGAGAATTGAAAGTCCCGAAGACTGGATTCGCGGAGAAGATCCTGATCGTAGAATCGGGGAGACAGGTGTCTGCAGATCATCAACTCTAGGAGATTATCATATGGAAGAAACAAAGGTTTGAGGTTTGAAATTCCTGGAATGAGAAGTTTTGTCAGTGGTCAGATCAATTTCGAGATGAAGGGCAGGATAAGATAGCAGAGCTGGATCGCAGAAAGATCGAGCCGTCGATCCAAGATCCTGATTGAATGAACAACATTTACTTTGGATCTAAATATGCGAGGAGGTTACACTCAGGAAAGTTTAAGATTTGAAATTCTTGGAATGTGAAGTTCCTTCAGCACATTACGTCAACAAATCTCATCCTCAAGGAAATGTGGCAAACCACATCAGCAAAGGGCATATGGGAAACCACGTCAGCAAGTACACATGTCATATGACCATTGAGACTAAGGATTGTGCATGGACAAAGGAAAGAAGGTAGAGCCATCGATTGAAAAGTACATATGTAAGTAGATATTCCATTCCAGAAGATATCGAGTTAGCATAAAAAAGGTTTGAGACTTGAAACTCTCAGAGCTTAAATCACGAAGGAAACCTCAGTTGTTGATGGAGGAAGGAGAGATATGGTCTGTAGACTTGAGAGGACAGATCTGAACCGTTTGTTTAAGATCACCGTCAATATCTTGAGATCTACGGTCCTGCTCCATTGCAGGGCCAGAACATGCTCGGACCTTAATTTTTCGTAAGTGGGCTGCAATGGAAACCACATTTTTTGGAGAAAGGATGCGTGGAGGCTCATGGTGAATTGCAGGGAAAAAATAAGTTTGGTCTAAACCACCTTAGGACGTGCCTGCAATCGCTTGGTCACATGAATCTCATATCCCAAGATCATATCATGAAATGGAGCCAGTGCTCACTAGACAAAAATTGGGAAGCGCCTTTTGAATAAGCACTTGGTCACCGTCGGTGGTCACGCAAAGGAAGGGGTTGAGAAGCCAAAGCATCCATAATTGACTGGCTATAACTGACAGAGAAGACGAAGAGTCTCGACTACCAGAGAAGCTAAGGAATCTCAACATAACAACTACTGATGATGAACTAAGAGGGAACATAATCTGGTGCTTCCATTCAATTGGTGTTGGAACACTTAAGGAGTTGGTGCTTCCTTCTAGCGGGTGCTAGAGAAACCAGGGAGTTGGTGCTTCCTTCTAGTGGGTGATAGAGAAACCAGAGAGTTGGTGCTCTCAACAAGTTTGAGCTTGCAAAACAGAGGTGGTAGCCTCACAATGAGTTGGTGCTCAAAAGAATGATAATGTAGAGAAAATAAATATTACTTATCATATCAAGAAGAAGAGGTTTTTCCCTTTATGGTTTTCCTTAGGAAATATCTGTCTTTGATATTTCATGTGTGTGATTGATGTTGAATATTCTATTGCTTACCTCCCTACATTATTGTGATTGTAATTGAGTTCTTTGTAAAGAGTTTAAAATAAGCATAATTTTTTAAGCATGGTAACAACTTATTCCCCCCCCCCTCTCAGTTGTCCAACATAACATAATCAGGTTGTGCATTGGGAGCCTGAGCAACTCAACCAACAACGCAGTGAAATTTGGATCCCTGGAGCTCGGTCTCGAAATTCTAAGATGAGAAAGGATGACAAACACAATTGTGGAAGGTGACTCCACCCTGGTCATCAACACGATGAAGAGAATCCAAAACGACACCAGAATGGGAAAGGTTTAGAAACATTGGTGCTTGGCATACTCCCTACAAAAAATCCCGAAGAATCTGCAAACAATTAACACCGTGGAGTTGTGCTGGGTTCGCAGGTTAGAAAATGGCCCGATGGACATAATTTCTAACGAGGGGGTTAGCAAGGAAGGACCGGAACTAGATACTACATTGTCCAACATCCCACAAGGAAAATTTAGAACATACTTCACCCAACTAGTGAGAAAAGATAGGACAACATCTTAAGCAAGGAAGGTCACATCGAGGAGGGCAACGAAAGGCACAACAAAAGGCCTGAAGGACCCAGGCAAGAGATGACTTCCGAACACTCAATTACCAATCATAATGCAGGATCAAATCATACAATAGAAGAGGGCATGACAACAAGATCATGTCAACAGTAAGATCTACGGGGGAAGCTCGTAGGAAAGCATCGATGACAATCAACACACATCTAATGACGCAAGGCAAAAAGGATTGACAAGAACCAAGGGCCAGGTACGGGAGTATCCAAGAAGGATACCAAGCAAGCAGGGGCAAGTGCCAGTACCAGAATACCAATCGATTCATTATGACCATATGGACCATGACCGAAAAAAAGGACGGGAAGTTTCACCTCTATGGGCATACCATGAATGGAAGGAAAACCCTGTAGTAGGGGAATTTTGATAAGAGACCTAACAGTAGGAAGAGAGGCAAACAGAAGAATTCAATTGCAGAGGCTACCAAAATACACAAGGATAAGGAAAGAAGGAACCCACGGGTAGACAAGAACGGGTTGAGAACGCAACAAAGGAGCAACTACAAACCAGACGGGATGGTGTGAATGAATCGAACGAATAACAAAATCAACCCCCAGGGGAAGGGAACACCAAACAATCCCCAACAAATTTCAAGGATGGAGCAAACTGCAAAAGAAGTGGAAGGAACCTTTTATACTCTGGTTGCGCCGAAAGGAAAGGAAACCATTACCTGACTGGAGAAGGCAATCAATGAAAAGTGCAAGGGAAAAACCTGGGATGTTATGGCTCAGGAAGAAGACAGGGTAACTAACCCAGGAGCAACGCAGCCCAGGGAAGCCCTCTACCATAAGACGGTGGAGATGTCATGGAAAACAAAGATGCTAATTGGAAAAGTGAGCTCAGAGAGGGAGGACACCAGACGAGAGAACAACAAGGAACACATGAAGTTGTTGAATGAAATCTTGAGGCACCTCAGTAGTCTGGAGACTACTACCAGACTAATAATTGAGGTTGAGATGGACCAGAAAGCCAAGCTGGAATGATTGGTTGCCCAATTCCACCTCTACCTGTGCTACGTCCATCACATGGACATCACGCCAGCCGACGGGAAAGGAGTACCAACACATATCATAAAGACTCGCACAGTCCCCCAAAAGGAGGAGAACAAAGGCCCGACTGATGAAGGAAAGAAAAATATCATCATTCTAGATTAATGTCTAGTTAGTCTCTTTTCAAGTCAGTCGAGTTAGTCCTATTCCAATCTCAACTTCTGTTACTGTAATTTTGTTTATCCTTTTCATGTATGTTGCGCTTATACGGGTAAAAACTGGATATGGTAGGACTGGGCTGGTTTCCCAGGGTGGTAGTCCAGTCCTAACCCTTTCCTATTTCAGAAAACACAACTCGGGAACCCTTGGCCTGGTTTCCATTTTGGTAGGCTAGCGAATCCCCCTTTTTTGTATCATTACCCCCCTTTAGTAATACAGATTCTCAAACTCAATTACAAAAAAAAAATAAAAAAATCTAATGTATTAATAATTAATACATCTATACAATATTAATTAATACATTGTCAAATTATCAATACATTACAAATACATTCTTTGGCGTAATAATACAAAAAAATACATTTCATACATTAAATGAAATAATAAATACATTACTAAAGTATGAACACATTAAAACATTAATAAATAGTAATACATTGATGTTAATGATGTTAGTAGTACATTATTAAAGTATTAGTAGATTAATAATACATTATTACATTAATGTATAATGTAACATAATTATTAATACATTATTACATTAATGTATAATGTAACATAATTATTAATACATTAATAATACATTATTTAAGTAATAATACATTAATAAATAAATTATTAAAGTATTAATACCTTAATAAAAATATTATTAAGGTAGTAATACATTATTAATACATAACTTAAATAGTAATACATTAATAATACATCATGGTTGACTGAGGTTTATTATGGTTGACCATGCCCACAATTGACCTTCCTTGACCATGTGGATGTGATTATGATGGGCCATGTTTATTATGCATAACCAAACATTAATATGACACTATTGCATTGCAATGTTGATCATATTTTGTTGATCACATTGTGGCATCAACTTTCATTAGTCACATGATAGTGTAAGGTTATGGTCATCAAATAATAATGAAGGGATTTTGTTTGTCACATTATGGCGTTGGAATAGGTTTGTCAAAGTCTTACAGTGGGTTATATTTGTCACATTATGATGTTAGGAATGTTCATCTTTTTACAATGTCGGTCTATGTTTGTCAAATTTCCACATTGGGTTGTGTACATCACATTGCGACAATGCATAGTGTTCATCACATTGCGACATTCTAAAATGTTTGTCACAATGCGACGTCAGGATATGTGTGCCACATTGCAACACGAGGATATGTTCATCAAATTGTGATGACAGGGAAATTTTTGTCACATTGTTCGTCAGATTGCGACAATAGGGCTCTGTTCATTGTAAATTCTAACCTTGTACAATATCTACTGCAAACTGATATTCAGAAAAGAACAGAAAAGACACAATGGCAAATACAAACATTACACAAAGATTTTTCACCTGGAAACCCAAACCGGGAAAACCAACATATATTATTATTCATACATTGTTTACAATACAATATACATATAGGATCCAACAGCATCCAAAACCGTAACCCAATGACCTAGATTAGTCCAAAACCCTAATTCCTTAACTGAAAATAGAAAACCATCGACAAAAAACCATGTGCTGAAAAACCACCTAAATATCATGTGGTCCCGGAAATATGTCGTCCCGGTGCGAAAAAAAATTTCAGGAGCACTGCCCCCGACCCCCCTACGCGCCCGACGCAGATGCTCAGACACTACTACTCGTGAAAAGAATATAACACATACCCAACATTCTCCCACTTGTTGTTTTCTTTGCACACAGGGGGTTACAGGGTTACATAGTCAACAATCTAGGGCAGCGATGCCCATGGATCCTCTACACCAAGAGAACTTCTTAGTGCTCACAGATTTTGTTAATGAATCTACAACATTCTTCAAAGTGTCCACCTTCATCAGTGATACTTTCTTTTCTTCAATCATGTCTCTCACAAGGTGAT
Source organism: Picea engelmannii (assembly GCA_009831015.1). Lineage (NCBI taxonomy): Eukaryota > Viridiplantae > Streptophyta > Pinopsida > Pinales > Pinaceae > Picea > Picea engelmannii. The sequence continues at coordinate 85,049 of ML783171.1, read as the reverse complement.
ATTGAACATCAATGTGCTTTGTCTTTGAATGATAAGTAGGGCTCTTCGCCAAGAAAATTGCACTCTGACTGTCACACTCTATCCTTACAGCTTCTTGTAGCAACCCAATACCTGAACACAATCTTTGTAACCATACTGCTTCCTTACTTGCATGAGTGGCTTCCATGTATTCATATTCTGTAGTTGAAAGTGCCACTACAGCCTGTCTTTTGCTCATCCAACTTATTGCTCCTCCAAACAGGTTAAACACATACTCACTTGTAGATCTCCTATGATCCAAATCTCCCGCCCAGCCTGCATCCACAAGGCCATGTATATCGACCACTCTGTCTAATCCTGGTCTTCCTTCATAGCACAATCCATAGTTAGCAGTGCCACACAAATACCTAAAAACCCTTTTTACTGCTGTCCAATGTTCCTTCCCTGGTTTTGACATATACCTGCTCAAAACTCCCATTGCATGTGCAATGTACGGTCTAGTACAGAACATTGCATACATCAAACTGCCAACTGCACTCGCATATGGAACATAAGACATGTCCTCCTCTTCTTCATGTGTCTTGGGACACTGATCCGCATATAACTTTACACCAACAGGAATAGGAACCTTGACCGGTTTAAATTCCTGCATATTAAACCTCTGTAATATTGTCTCGACATATTTTCTCCGACTTAACCAGAGTTTCCTCTTTTTTCAATCTCTTTTAATTTCCATGCCCAAAATGAAATTTGAAGCACCAAGATCCTTCATGTCAAATTTAGAGGACAACTGAGTTTTCACATCCTGGATAATCTCCTTGTTGTTTCCTATCAGC
>ML783171.1:69087-82104 GCA_009831015.1 Picea engelmannii | reverse complement strand
ACCAAATGTAAATTCTAACCTTGTACAATATCTACTGCAAACTGATATTCAGAAAAGAACAGAAAAGATACAATGGAAAATACAAACATTACACAGAGATTTTTCACTTGGAAACCCAAACCGGGAAAACCAACATATATTATTATTCATACATTGTTTACCATACAATATACATATATGAGTCAGCGACATCCAAAAACCTAACCCAATGACCTGGATTAGTCCAAAATCCTAATTCCTTAACCATAAATAGAAAACCATTGGCAAAAAACCATGTGCCAAAAAACCACCTAAATATCATGTGGTCTCGGAAATATGTCGTCTCGGTGCGAAAAAAAATTTCGGGGGCGCTGTCCCTGCACCCCCTTCTAACCCCCCTGCACGTCTGTCATAGACGCTCAGACACTACTACTCGTGCAAAGAATACAACACATACCCAACATTCATCATATGGCGACGACAAGGCTATGTTCGTCCAATTGTGACATTTGTATATGTTTGTCACATTTTGACGTTACTATGTTTGGTAGATTGAAACGTTACTATTATTGACAGATTGTGACATATGTTTTTCATATTGTGACGTCACAATGCAATACATGTCAACACAAGGATATGTTCATCGCATTGCGATGTCACTCTGTTTGGTAGATTGCAACATTATTATGTTCAATATATTGCAATGTATATTCGTCAGATTGTGACATCACATTGCAACACATTAATAAATGTGTTTTACCCATTTAGAAGTCCTTTATATCAGACTTAGAACAATGTTGTGGGCATGCACAACATTGCAACACGAGGATATGTTCATCAAATTGTGACGATAGGGAAATGTTCGTCACATTGTTCATTAGATTGTGACGATAGGGCTCTCTTCATCATATGGCAACGACAGGGTGATGTTCGTCCAATTGTGACATTTGTATATGTTTGTCACATTTTGACATTAATATGTTTGGTAGATTGCAACGTTACTATGATCGATAGATTGTGACATATGTTTTTCATATTGTGACGTCACAATGCAATACATGTCAACACGAGGATATGTTCATCGCATTGTGATGTTACTCTGTTTGGTAGATTGCAACAGTATTATGTTTGACTTTGTATTTTTTTCAAATTGTGATCGGTGTATATGTTTGTCACATTGTGACATCTATATATGTGTGTCGCATTGCGTTGTTACTATGTTTGGTAGATTGCAATGTTACTATGTTTGACACATTGCGACATATATTTTTCAGATTGTGACATCACAATGCAACACATGTCAACACGAGGATATGTTCATCACATTGCGACATTGGGAAATCTTTGTCACATTGCGATGTCAAAAAAATGTTCGTCACATTGTGACGGTATTGTGTTTGGTAGACTGCAACATTACCATGTTTGAGACATTGTGGCGTATGTTTGTTATATTGTGATTGGGGCTATGTTCGTCAGATTGTGATAGTAACATTCAGTAGATTGCAATGTTACTATGTTCGACACATTGCAATGGTTGGAAATGTATGTCACATCACCATACATCGGGATGTGTGCATCACATTGCAATGTGAGGACATTCAATTTTGTGATGTATGATTGTATCAATGCTTTAAAGTGTGGTAGGTTGCTTATTTTAAGACATAATGTACATTTTGATGGCATAAAAATTTAAGAAGAAAGTAAGAGATCTCCATACATGAGTGTGAGTAAAAAAGGATTTTCTATGATGATCGTTTATGTTTATTGGTTTGATAAGTTAATCAAAACAAAATAAAGATCACAATGATAAGGAAACTGAATATCTCTTACATTACAATTGTGTATGATGAGGTGAGTTGAATGAATCAATAGTTATGTAGCTCATTTTTCATAATGATGTAGAATTTGAATATATATATATATATAATTAATTCATTTACATAAATTGAAAAATTTGAACATAATAATTTATAAATAAATAGTTTTTATGAACAAACTAATAAAAGATATATTTTATATTATATTTTCTTACTAATGTCACATAAAATTTTAAATAATTTATATAGTTTACTAAAGTACTTACCACACAAATAAATATTTATATTAAAATAAAATTTTAAATAATTTGTATAATTTACCAAAGTACTTACCACACAAATAAATCTTTATATTAAAATATAAAAAACTATAAGTTTCTTGATCCTTGACATTTGGCTTCTATTTAAATTAGCCTACGACAATCTTTAGTTTCAAAAAATTATTGAATACAAACTAGATATGAGGACTCTATCATCTACAAAACTCGCTTAGTGAAAACATGCAAAGTAATCTAACTCTAAATCTCTACCACATTGAAGAAACTTGAAATTCCCAAATCAATTTACCTTACTTATAATCATTTTGCCAAAATTGAGTGCATTTATACATGTCTAAATTATGTTTTACCATGGTCATCTTAAATCATTTGTTGCAAAGTATGTTGTGTTTTGGTTGTTAACCTAAACCCTATAAATAACCCCCATCTCGATGACCTTCCTAACCTAATAAATCCTAAGTACTAATCTCTCCCGACTCTTCATAATATGATTTCAAAAGATGTTCTAATCATGCATCTTCTCTAAATCCAAGTCATGGTTTAGTTAGGTGTCTTTAAACCATGGTAATCATATAAAAGAATTATTATTCCATTAAGTAAGGTCATGATTTGTAAATATATTGGGTTTAGCTAAGACCTACTCAAATTAATTAATCTATTTTGAAGTACTATGATATCAAGATTACCATAAATACATCATACAAAGAAGCTTTATTTTAATCTTGTATTTATGGACATGGCAGGTTTTAGGTTTTCCTTGGACGCAAGAGGAGACATTAAAATTTATGCACTTCTACACCCAAAAAGGCTATTAATCATTGATCAAAGAATTTCTTGAACGGTTGGATCTTTCAGATGTCTAGAGAAGAAACTAAAGCTCGAGAACTTATAAGCCCGAGATCACGGAACCGTTCATTGGTGGCTCCCTGCAACCCTTGGATCCTTCGGACACTGACGGGTGACAACAATCCAACTTCGAACCATACAGTGTAATGCCGAACTTCCAATAGTGTAAATTCATTTCATCATATCCTGTATGTTGTAGTATCTCTGTGTGTAAAATACAGTGTTTCAGAAATGTGCCGAAACTAAACAATAGTGACATGCTAATCTCCATGGTTAAGATTTTTATGAAATGTAGCATTTAGATCAATTTTCTGTGGAAAATTCTTCTTCAAATCTATGAATCAGTGCAAGCAGCATGGAACATTTTACTATTCTGATATGCTTCGGCTAAAGATCGATAGGAGCATTGGGATGGCTCAAGGGCAGTCTCTCCATAGTAGGCGGTTCCACCCACCGGTCATCCCCTCGGCATTTCCATCTCCGCGTAAAATAGAGTTTAGGAGATCTGTCTTCTATTTGATTTCCCAATGACAGACATATGATTCCTGCAAGCAAATAAAAACTTAAGCCAAATAAAAAAAATTATGGATTTGCAGTGAAAGGCATGGCTTCCAGAGACTCAAATTTGTTGATCTGTTAGGTAATGTCGATCTAGATTTATTCATGTATATACAAAATGGTATGTTGATCTATTATGAACGTCGCACTGTATGTTCATCTATAGCGATATTCCAAACGACGCACTGTATGTTCATCTATATTAAACCTTAAGATTTATAATGTACATTAAAAAAGCAAACATAAAATATTTGAGCATGAAGATTCCAAACTAATTCATTCTGACTCATTTCACAGTTTTTTTTAACTGGATGGATTATTTTGAAATAAATCCTGGCGCAAGATCAATTGTTGGAATAGACCAATAATCATGGAGTATTCGATGGCTAAAATAATCTTCTTTTGTTTGAAGAACTCATTGTTTTCTTTCGCCACTTCTTTGCACGCTAAAAGTTATGAGTAAAACGAGTAAATTACAGTAATTAGCTAACTACAGACATAATAGGGATTGGTGAAGGAATTGAAATGGAATACGGATTTAAATTCAATTAATGTGAACCAATAATGATGCAATGATACATTCGAATCCACCAGTGATACTATCAAACGGCCGATTACATAACAGAATGAAAGAAATAATGTAAGCTGTGCGGAGTAGTGGGTAAAGGAATTGAATGCACCATCCTTCCACAACGCACCATGAGTAGAGGAATTGAATGTGCCATCCTTCCACAACTCAAACCTACCATGCTATCCAAATGGAGCCTGACATTCCACGACTACACTACTATAAGCATAATCAATTGCTAATTCATAATGTGTCAATTTGATGGCCACCATGTAATTTTTTAATTATATTAGGTAAATGTGAAAAAATAAACACATAAACGCACATCTTTATAATGAGAGGAAGTTAATTTCTGAAAATCTGATCCATCGATTAGAGATGACGATGAAGAATAACTTGTGACCTCTCAGGAGGAAACACATGTTCTTAACCATTATGCCTACTCAAACTTTTACATGCTCTAATAGTTTAGTGTAGTTTAATTATATATTGTAATATGTTTGTATATTAATGTAATACTTTAGTATGTTAGTATAATATTATGTGATTTCATTATATAAAAAATAATATTTTAATTATATATATATATATATATATATATATATATATATATATATATATATATATATATATATATTAATGTTGTTTACTATATTTTTTATAAATGATAAATAGTATTATAATATTATTTAGTTTAATTATGCATTGTAATATTTTAGGATACTTACGTGAGAGTAGTATTAGAATCATGGAGTCACTCTTCCTCTTATGTGTGATAGATAAGGTTTAACCTTGGCCGCTTGTTGCCTCTGTGCAAGTCAGGCATGCAACCTATATCTCTCTTCCTCGTCGACCATGGCTGCAGCTTCGTCCATTCCTATGGGTGCCCTAGGTAGTAGGGTCATTCCTTCCATCTCTGTTTCCAGGCCAGTTTTTGTTTCACAATCCGATGCATCTTTTCGAGATGTTGTTTAATGGGTATTTGCTCCTTCTTCTTCGTCTCTTCTAGTTCAGGAAGCCCCTCCCCTGGTCATTCCCATGGGACAAGATGTTGACGATGAGGAAGAATGCTACATATATGTGAGTTTGGTTTGTCATTTAAATGATTTTTGGCCAAAGTTAGTTGATCTCAACAATTGGATCTCGACTACTCGGATCCCTATTATGCAACAACAAGTTTTCATTCATTCTTGTGCTAAAGGATTCTTCATTGTTGAGTTCTACATTTAGGAAGATCAAGATCGGATTCTCAACTCAAGTCCATGGTTTTGGGGTAACTCAAGTTTGTGCATGAAACATTGGACTCATTTTTTCAATCCATCTACTTACATTCTCTCTTCAACTTCTATTTGGGTGAGGCTTCCCAACCTTCCCTTGCATTTTTGGGGTTTACCCTCTCTTAAAGCCATTGGTTCGGCTTTGGGAAAGTTCCACTTTGCATGTCGTGAAACTACAAGGCACGACACTTCCACTTTTGGTCGTATCTGCATGGAAATGGACTTTAGTAAAGGATTCCCTGCTAAATTTATTCTTACTAGTGAAAAATATTCTTGGTCTCAGAAACTAGACTATGAGAGACTTTTCTTGTGTTGCAGATCTTGTTTTGAAATGGGGCATCTTGCAACCCATTGTCCCAAAGGGCCTAAGAATAATAGAAAGCTTCAAAAATTGACTTGGTGGGTGGGATCTGATGACAACCATCAAGTAATCTCAAAGGATTGCAGACATCCCCATGAAGTCATTGAAAAGTTGTCTCAGCCAGATCATCCTCTTCATCCAACTCTATTATCTCAAGACATGAGCCTAGAATCCATTTAGAAGTTGAAGAAAGAGGTGTCTTCCCCTCAAGTTTCAGATGAGATACTTTGAATCCAGTCTTCCCCTCAACCATCATCTAGCTGGGTAAATCAGGTTGATGATGTTGAGATATCAGATGAAGAAAAAAGAGAAGTTCTAGATCAAGACAATCCAGGAAATATAGGCATTACAAGTGCCTCAACCTCTGCAAATGAAGTTTGGAGGGTAGTCGAAAAGAAGAAGAAATCACATGCCACATCATAACCAATGGTAACATGAATTCAAGCCCGCAAGTTAGCCAAAACAGAGAGCTCTTCCCCAACAAGTTAATTCTGATGCAGCGTGCCTTTACTTTTATCCTTAGAGTCTTTTTCTGAGTGTATTCAGTAAGGTTGTTCTATGTGGAGTTTTCATTTGAGTATTTGAAATAGTCATTAGTAGCTTGTATTAGTGGTTTAATTAAGGCCCAGGATTGGCCTGAATTTTGAAAGACTTTGTAACTCCTCAACAGTTTCCACTGCATCCTTTTTGATAATAAAAATTTCTCAATTTTTGTGAAAACAAAAATAGGATACTTAATTATATATTACAATACTAACTTTCTAAATAATTTAATGATATTCTCATTTTAATAATTCATAAAAATTGTGTAGCTAAGTTATATTTTTTCATTCTACTTGAATGACGATTCAACAATTAATTAGAAACTTCTAAAAGAAAAAAGAAAAAAAAGACTTTTAAGAAGAAAAAAATTAAAGTCTAAATTTATTATTTCATTTTATCAATATAAAACTTTAGCGACATATAATATGTATATTTTTATTTTAAAATAAAATCTGCATCCATCAACAACATACAATATCTATATAAGGTTATTGGGAGTAGTGAGAATTCAAAGAATGAACAAACTTTGCATCCAACCACCTCATGTGTAAAAATGATTTACCACCCAACATAACTTTAAACATAATTTATGATTTACCATGCGTAATTTTAGATATACATACACATAATTTTAATCAAAGGCTGGTTTCTCTGACATTTTTAGACCTTCGAAGAAATATTGCTAAATTCTTTTAATTTTGATTGATGATTATTTTAAACATATTTGGGCATTCAGAGAACTAAACCAATTTCATAGCAAATTTTGTAGAATACACAATTATAAATTTTCACATTAGCGAATTAGGAAACAAATAATAATGACGAATCACTTTTAACTCTAACACATGTTGATGCAGGAGCATCTTTGGTTCAATTATGTACAAGTTCAATTAGGATGAATAAAGATGGTTGGAACTCTACTTTGTAGCTCATGTTGCGACTCCTTGTTACAAATAGCAATGTTGTGACTCATGCCCAAATGACGAATGACAATGTTGCAACTCCATGCTACGGAAAATATGTTGCTACTCCATGTTATAGGAAATACGCTACAACTCCATGCGACATGTAATAGTTTCAACTCCACGCTACAAGGAATATGTTACAATTCCACTCCACCCATCTCAGGAATATAAAACGCCAAGTGACAATAACTGGTTAAAGAATAGGGAACAAAATTTGAATTAGGAAATGGCTAGGTAGCGAACAACCATGACTGTTCAACTCCTCAACATATGGAAACAGATCGACAAGAGAAGCATTCATGATTAAAAAAAGGGAGAAAAAAGGGTTGAAGGGGTTGTTCATTTTAGTGAAGAAGTGAATAGATATTCATTAGGGTTGATTGAATTGGTCTAGATATCCACAGAGAACGGGATCAAGAAAATATTGTATCAAGTGATGAAGGATTATATCTATTAACCACATTGTAAACAGAGGAGTTCTAAAATAAATGATCAAGGCAAGGATTCATAGTTATTTTTGTTCTTGTGGTTGTAATCAAATTCTTCTATTATTGTCTTAACATAAAATTAAATGAAATTTCTATTAAATGTTCAAGAAATAAATTTTGTTGTGCATTCTAAAGGCAAAGCATGGTCTTGTAGGTGTTAGAATTGTTATAGGGTCTTGCTATTGTGTAAAGTGGTATCAAAGAAGGCTCGGTTCCTAAGTAGTGAGAGAATAGTGCCCAGAGATAAGGCTCATGAATGTTGGTCCGAGTGAGCATTGCAAGGATTGTAACACAACTCGTAAGGATGCCACCGCGAAGAGAAGGAGAAGAATGAGGAGGTGCAAGGAATAGATAAATCCAAGAATTAAGAAGAATAATAACAGAATTAGAGAAGTTGAATTAGACTTTGAATCTGAGGAAGTAATCCAGGAGGATCTAAGGAATGTTCACAGAGCTCCAGGAGGATCCAGGAGGATCCAGAATGCTCACAGAAGTCTCAGGGGATCTATAAATGCTCAAAATTTGACCATCTCAAATCATCCCGAAAATGATGTCATTATGTAGAGCTCGTTGTCATATTTATAACAACACAGACATCAAGTCAATTGGAGTTCGTATGCAAAAGTTATAAGCGGTCAAAGTTTGGGTCAAACATGCAATAGTCAAAGGTCAAATGATGACGTCAGCATAGTATAGGGCGAAGTCAACAATGACACATCGAACATGGTCGTACAACAGGTGACATGGCGTAGTGAGTTGGAAGGTTGAGATATCAAGTCGTACCATCGATTAACAAGTGGACGAGTCATTTGTTGACAAGTGGCATTGGATAGCCAATGAGAGGTTTCCATGTGGAAACCGCTGATTGGCCAATACTAGTTTATGTTGTCTAAATTTTTTGGAGTCAATGGGAGTCAAACTCATGACCTCCCAACGTCTTAGCATACCTACCACAACCAATACACCACACAATAGAACTTAATATATATGTGGCAATTTTTATATGTATATATTTGTATTAAAGTCTATTTTGGGGGGAAAGGGATCGAGGTCTAGCCCCCATCCCCTAGTCAATTGTTATACCACATGACCATTCCAGTCTAGGAGTAACTTAAACACATGCAACGGGTTTAAATATTATATATGGTATATATCATATACCATGTAACAGTATGCAATAGATTATATATATATATATATAGTTTCAACCATCGTAACTTTATTAAAACCTCCAAACAAATATAACCACCAAATATTCCATGGAAGGGGACTGAACCTCGACCTATGTTATATTAATGAAATATTTTAACCATTGTGCCAAAACGCCCCACAGTTAGCAGGATGTCCTCTAAATTTAGTAATAAGTTGCATAATGTGTAGATGGTAGTTTAGGGTCGCACACTATATATTGGGCATGGATCCAAATGCTCCTACACACATCCCTATGCACATAGTCTGATACAGCACAGATCTTGAGAAAATGACTACACGTATTTGAAGACAGGGCACGATTTATGAGACTATACAAATGCATTGAAGTATGTGCAAAGTACAAGCTTAGTTTGTGTTATAGCATATTTTATATCAATTTTGCATGGTCTTTCACAAGGATAATGAATATGAGGTCCATTTTGTGATTTGGGGTCATTTGTAAAATGTTTTTCTCAATTTGTCATTAATGAGCATTTAATGCATTGTTTTGTGCGCCAAAGGGTGTGAAATTGAGCTAATTTAGAAATTGGTCAAATTTATAGTAAAAATTCTCGGAATTTCGCAAGGATTTCAATGGTGAAGTTATTTTATTGTTTTGAGGAATGGAATTTTAGAGCATACATTAAATTGGCATATGTGAGTCATTTGACATGTGAATTTTTTTGTCTGAGATGGAGAAGGCAGTTTTCATTGGCTTGAAGGGACTCAAAGATGAAACAAACATATATAATTTGAGTTATTTTATTTTATGTTGTGTCCTCTCACTATTAAGCAAAACTAATCATCGGTTTATGAGTTTTTTGGGTAAAAAGCACATCATCAAAATTATGCAAACCACCCCAATACGATCAGTAAATTATTCTGGATCAAATTAAATATCGCATGTATATATGTAAAGAAATAAGTGGTGTCTGAGGATTTTCGGATCGGGTTGGTATTAGAGCTAGTTTTGGTGTGTGTTGCAAGTTGTTGTTGTGATGAGATCCAAGAGTTAAGTTGGTGAACATCTTGAAGGATCTTTTCAAGGAAACAAGATGAGTAAGGTTCTTATGAAATTGAGATTGCAGAAGAACATTAATCGACAAATCCAGAGAGAGAATTTTGAGTTAAGAATGTAGTTGCAAGCTCTTGAAGAAGAGAATCATAGGCTGCAAGATAGAATGTTATGTCATGAAGATTTCCACACGAGTATTTTTTATGAACTAGAGAGAAAGTTGTAGATGGAACAATCAATCAATAAAGTTAGACAAGAAGAGAATGAGATAGTCTCTCTTGTACTATCTCCCTCCAAGAACATGATCAAGGAAGAAGACTCTTCAGGTTATTATTTTCCCATCAAGATGGAGAATGCTTGAGGGTATTTGAATCAAACAGAACTTCGATTGAAAAAGTCCTACATAAGAAATTGGCCTTACCTTCCAATCCAAAGAAAGGTAATATGTGCAAGTCATCTCCAGGGAAAGAAGTGCATGCTACAGAAGAAGGAATGAAGACTTTTTCTATTGGTGAATAGTCTAGTTATCCATGTGCTTCCTATGGAACTAGCGACCATGATGTGGAGAAGTATCCAAGAAGACATTATGTGCAAGTGAATCCCTCCAAGAAGAAGGGAGATTATTTCTCAAGTCAAGAGAAAAGGAGGAATGATAAAAAGGGATCGTGGAACAAGATGCTCTGCTCTTATTGTGGTAAGAGTGGACATCATATTGAGAAGTGTTGGACACTTTACTCGCACTTATGTTCAAAGAAAAACTTGAAGGATGTGAAGACACTTGTGAGAAGACAAGCATCAACTCCAAATGCAGTCAATGGTCTTAATGAAAGTCTTGGGAAAGAATACTTCATGATGGTTGGTCTTGGCAAAGTGATATATGAAGACATCGAAGAATGGTTTGTGGAAAGTGGCTCATCTCACCAAATGACCAGGATGAGATAAATATTTTTGAATTTCTCATAATCTGACACATATTTCTTTGTGGGATCTAGAACCAATACTAGACAAGCAATAAGAGGGTATCGATATGTAATATTTCAGCTCAAGTTGGGAGGATTTATGGGAATCAAACATATGTTGTATGTTCCATAATCAAAGGTAAACCTGCTCTCGGTTGCAACCTTTTAGGATGACGGTTATGCAATCACATTCCAAAATGGCCAAGTACTTGTGTATTCAAGGGAAGCTACTCCACACACATCAATAGTTTTTGGTATTTGCAAGGAGAGGCTATACAGGTTACTGGGAAGACCTATAGTATGGTATAATGGTTACTTGGAATGGACATCAAATTCGACATTAGATTCAATGTCAGATTCAACATCAACATCAAAGGCATTGTCAAAGGTCGGAAGTTGTGAGACTCCTCCCAATACACTGGGGAGAATGATTCCATAATTAAACCATATTAAAATTTTGTAAATATAATATGCATATGTGTAAATCTCCTAAAGTCTATTATAAGGCTTGTAAGTCAATCATTGTAAATTATAAGAGTGAGAGATAATCTGTAAATTTATATATTTCCACCTTGTATGACTGAGAGGAATTGTGTAAAGAGAGTTTCTATATTGCCACCTTATATTATGTAAAGAGTGAGAGGAACCTTGTTAGAGATATTCCTAGCTAGCCACCTTACACTTTGTTTTATAGTGAGAGGAATCTCGTTAGATATTTATCGATAACCACCTTACACTTTACCTATTGTTTTAGAGTGAGAGGAATCTCATTAAGAGAGATTTCTAGATAGCCACCTATACATACATACTGCTTTACAGTGAGAAGAATCTCATTAGACAAGAATACAGATAATTGTATTGTCTTGTAATTATCGAAAATGATACATATGGATCGAATTGTCTTAGACAACATCCTTGATTATGAAGAACTGAAAGCAAAGGAACAAAATGATGCAGAAAATTGGAACATGTGGTTCATGAGAAGTAATGCAACAATTTCTAGAGCTATTAAAGGAGAAGTAATCCTCTTCAGAAATAAGAGGCACATAAAGGTGCATGCTATATGCATATTTAAATACTATGTCATGTTCATATGGATGTATACCTTGAATAGAAGAAAATAAGGTACAATGATAACAATACATGCATAATTATTTTTCAAGGCAGGAGAGACAATGTATAGAGTATTCATTCAGGGACTTTTACAAATACATCAAGCAGTACAAGAACATAGAGTCCAAATGGGCAAGGCATAGATCAACATTCGACTTGGTTTCATATTGGCCGATATAGAATATATTCCACAGAAGGATATGGGAATGGATGTTGAAATACAGGTTACATGTATTACAGAGATGAACAGTGAACATGACTTTTATTGTCAGGGAATCTATGAACCTAAACTGGAGCTATATATCATATTATCTACAGTGCAAGAGGCCAGAGTCAGAGCTATATTCCATAAAAGAAGATAGAAGTGCATTGATCTAGTACCTAAGATCAAAGACCCAAGATGAAGACTTAATTCAAAAAGAATCAACAAGATGTAAAAGTGAATTATCATCATTAAGTTGTTGAATATCTATACTTTTGGAGGTCCAAAAGTTCTTCTGTGTGAAGGTGTGATCCAAGAGGATTTAAGGAATTCTCATAGAGATCTAGGAGGATCCAGAATGCTCACAAAGGTCCCAGGGACCCATAGATGCTTAAAATTCAACCATCTCAAATCATCCCTAAAATGACATCATTGTGTAGAAATCATCGTCATCTTTCCAATGATGCAAACGGAAAGTCAAATGGAGTTCGTATGAAAAAGTTATAAGAGGTCAAAGTTTGGGTCAAACATGCAATAGTCAAAGGTCAAATGATGACATCAGCATGGTACAAGGTGACATCAACAATGACATGTGGCACTTGGTCATACAATAGGTAACATGGCATAGTGAGTTCCCAGGTTGAGTTGGCAAGTCATACCACCAGTTGACAAGTGGATGAGTCATTTGTTGACAAGTGGTTTTGGATAGCCAATGAGAGGCTACCACGTGGTAGCCTCTCATTGGCCGATATTAGTTCATATTGTATAAAATTTTGGGATACAATGAGGGTCGGGTCTGCATGGAGATTAACCACATGCAATGGGTTTAAATATTTTATATGGTATATATCATATAC
>ML783171.1:26422-59427 GCA_009831015.1 Picea engelmannii | reverse complement strand
AGAATTCTTCAAGTTGTCACTTAGGTCAAGGATAAAAGAACCATAGTATCAAAGAGTGGAAAGATACATGAATGGGTTGAAATATCATATTTAGGATGATATTAGTATGCATTTATTTCATAATGTAGATTAATCCTATCAGGTTGCTTTGAAAGTGGAAGAAAATATTGATAGAATATTGTGCCAAAATTTTCGGGGAAAAGGAACTAGAGGCGAAGGTAGAACAAGTGCTACTAAAGACATTGAGAAGTAGGATGAAGTGACAAACAGTCAAAATACAAGAGGAGGAAGAAGTTTTGGCAGAGGTAGAGGTTTTGGCTGAGGTGATTATGTCATTACATGTTATAGATGTGGTGTATAGGGTCACAAACCATTGTAATGTTCGAAGAGACAAAACACAACGAGAAGAAATGAGGCTAGGAAGAAAGTCACCCAAGAAGATGAAATAGTGGTTGCTAGTGGGAATGTGGAATTAGTTCAGCAAGAACAAGGAGAAAACCTGATGTTGAGAAGAGTATTACTCAAGCCTAAGAAAAAAGAAGCAGAAGAGCCTGAATAGAGAAAGAGAGTGTTCAAAACTAAATGTAAAATTCGAGATAAGTGTTGTCATCTTGTCATAAATGGTGAAAGTATAGAAAATTTGGTATCCTCTAAAGTAATGGAGAAATTGAATTTGAAAGGCATTCCACATCCTAGTCTGTATCGAGTTTCATGGTTGCAAACAAGACAACAAGTTACTGTGAATGAGAAAAGTTTATCGAGTTTCCAGATTAGGAGTTTTAGCGAAAACATTTTATGTGATGTAATAGAGATGGATGCATGTCATGTATTGCTTGGGAGACCATGGATGCTTGATAGAAAGTTATTCCATGATGGCAAAGAGAATTCATATGAATTTTTCAAAGATGGACAACATTATAAGTTGGTACCAATGTTGGAAAAGGTTATGGACAATAGTAACATCAAGGGTATGAACAACAATAGCATAAATAATATGCATAACAGTAACAACCAAATCATGTTATGTTATGCTGAAGATTTTCTAAGAGAGCAGAACCATAGTGGTTTTTGTTTGGCCATAATGCCAAAAATGATTCAAGAGACTGAGAAAAGTGAATTTATATCAGTTGAGATTCAACACTTGTTCAAAGAATTTAAGGAAATTGTAGCATATTTACTAGCAAGGTTACCTCCATTGAGAAGTATATCACATTAGATTGACTTGATACCAGGACCGAGTTTGAAAATAAAGCACCTTATTGAATGATTCCATCAAAGAGTGAAGAGGTAAAGAGGAAAGTATAGGAGTTACTTGATAGAGGATTAATTCGAGAAAGTTTGAGTCCTTGTGCAGTACCAACAATTTTGACAAAAAAAATAATGGTGAGTGGAGGATGTGTACAGATTCGCGGGACATTAATAAGATTACCATTAAGTACAAGTTTCCTTTACCGAGAATGGATGATCTTATGGATTGTTTGAGTGGCGTTGAGTACTTCACGAAGATTGATTTGAAGAGTGGTTATCATCAAATTTGGATAAGGGAAGGTGATGAATGGAAGACAATGCTCAAGACAAAAGATGGGTTGTTTGGGTGGTTATTTATGCCATTTGGGTTAACTAATGCACCTAGTACGTTCATGAGGCTAATGAATGAAGTTTTGAAAATGTTTTTGGGAAAATTTGTTGTCATATACTTAAGATGACATTCATATTTTTAGTAGGAGAAAAGAAGAACATTTGGATCATGTGAAAAAAGTGTTACAACGATTGAAAGAGGAGGCATTGTTGATAAATATAAAGAAGTGTACGTTTTTGCAAAAGGAGCTTGTATACTTGGGTTTTGTGGTTTCCAAATAAGGTTTAAATATGGATTCCAAGAAGGTAAAAGAGATTTTGGATTGGCTGACACCTAAATCCACTTTTGATGTGCGGGAGTTTCCATGGACTGGAGAGTTTCTATAGGAAGTTCATTAGAAATTTCAGTTAGATTTGTGTGCCTCTTATTGAATGCATGAAGAAAGGCACATTTCAGTGGACATCAACAACAATGAAGTCATTTGAGGACTTGAAGAAAAAGTTGATAGAATAGCCAATGTTGGCACTTCTAGTTTTCAATAAATTATTTCAACTAGACTGTGATGCAAGTGGGACAACAATTGGAGCAGTTTTGAGCAAAGAAGGTAGACCGATAGCATTTTTCAGTGAGAAGTTGAATGAAGAAAGGAAGAAATACTATGTTTATGATCATGAATTTTATGCTATCATCCATACCTTGAAGAAGTGACGACATTAATTGCTTCCAAAGGAGTTTGTTTTGTTTACTAATCACAAAGCGCAGCAGTACATTAACAACCAAGATAAATTGAATCAGAAGCATTCTAAATGGGTAGAAGTTTTACAAAGTTATATTATTTTGAAACATGGGTCAGGGAAATAAAAAAATGTTGTTGATGCATTGAGTCGGAGGACAATATTGCTAAACATGATGTCAGTTGCAGTGGTAAGTTTGGAATGTGTCAAATGGTTGTATGAAGAGGATGCAGATTTTGCAAAGGCTTGGAAAGCATGCAAAGAACCATGGAGTATGGACCGAACACCATTCTTGTATTACCATATTCAAGAAGGGTTCTTGTTTAAGAATCAACAGTTGTGTATTCCACAGAGTTCATTAAGGTTGAATCTCATTAGAGAGTTTCACAATTGCAGTTTAGGAGGACAATGTGTCATGGAAAATACCACAACATTGGTGAAAGAGAAATACTTTTGGCCTAGCATCTACAAAGACGTCAAATTTTTTTTTGAGGGTTGTAGAGTTTGTCAATTAGCCAAAGGTAGAAGCCAAAATATAGGACTTTACACTCCATTGTCGATACCTAAAATATCGTGGGAAGATGTAAGAATGGATTTTATTTTGGGGCTACCTATGATACGGAGGAGGTGATCCAAGTGGATATTGGTGGCCACCCACCTATTCCAACTGGCTCGTTTTGAAAATTTTATTTCAACACATTCTTTTGTAATTCTTTGTAATTGTGGGTTCTACACTTTTGGAGTTGTTTGAAGCCCTACACGGCTTCTAGGTGGAGATTGATGGCCTCCCACCTAATCCAACTAGATTATTTTGGAAGTTTGCATGTCAGCTCATCTTTCTGTACTTCCAGGGTCGTTTTTGGGCCCTAAATGATGTTTGTTTGGCTTGCCACAATAAAACTATAGACAGAGTCAGATTTTGACAACATAATGTGTATTTCTCGAAAATACCTTTCCAATGGGCTACACGCACCTAAAATGGAGGTCGTATGCAAAATGTATGACGTCGGGAAGTTGAGGTACCAACTTACCCATCGGGGCCCACATAAATTTTGGTGTTTCATCTCCTAGGGTTAGGTTTTTGGATGTCTAGGGTTTGGGAATTCATGAGTAATGTTAAAAAGGCCTCTGGAGCCTCATTTTAATCATTCTACTCAAACAGATGTGTGTAGCAGCCACATCTCTTCTTAGAGATAGATACCACTATTCGAGCAAGTTGTTTTCAGTTCTCTAGTTTTACAATTTCATCCTATTTTATTTATTTAATAGAAGTTATTATTCACTGGATATTTGTTGTTGTTCTTTGTATCTCTGTGTTATTGTATTTAGTCTGTTATTCATTTCATTCCACTCATAAATCCAGATCAGTGGTATCAATGTGGTCTGCTCTTCATTTATTTTTATTTGTGCATGTCCTCGACAGGATCCGGGTACAAGAATTTGGGACTCAAACCAGTAGATCCTTTGCAAGATCGGTCACACCGAGCCCAACAAATACCCATGGGGGATGGAAATAAATATGATGGAGCAGGAGATCCTTTTAAAATGTTTCTCTAGGAATCCATTGCACGATAAAGGAATGAAATGATGGATAACTTTGCGTAGATCCTTCAACGACTGCCCATAGGATACACATCTTCATCAAGCGGCTATGCAACCTCCTTCAAGGTACAAGTAAATTTTGATATTCTATTATTTTATGGACTGATAGATGCAAATGTTGTAGATAATTGGTTGAATCTGCTCGAAGGGTATTTTTCACTCCACAATTTTTCTGATAGGGAAATGATTACTTTTGCACTCCTCAAGGTCATCCCCCATATTAAGGACTAGTGGGATACTTACTTTGAACAAAGTGCCATAGAGGAATCTGCAAAATTTGCAGTCACCCCCACACGGGATTCCTTCAGGGATGTCATTAAAGAATAGTACTAAACCGTTGGAAGCTACAAGGACCAATACACAAGATGGACCACCCTGTGTTAGGAAAGCGACTAGACAATACCATATTTCACCAATATTTTACATACCCTATGCACCAAATTGGGTATCAAAGACTCTGAATGAGATCTAGTGATCAAATACCGCATTTGTTTGCATGGATACATTCAAACATAAATGGAGTTTCTATACATCACATCATTGGGTACAACTTATAAATATGTTGTCAATATCGAGAAAAAATTTAAGTAGAAGAGGCGAGAGTTTGGATCTACAAATTCCTCGTAGCCAAAGTAGGGATAAGGCGGCCCCAACCCACAAAATAAGAGACAGAGAAAATATGGGCACTCTCAGGACAACCAATCCAAGCTGCAACACAACAAGGGTAATGAGAAGTCAAAGAAGGACAAGGGAAAGTGGTGTGAATACCATAAAAGCCCTTGTCACAACACCGAAGAATGTCGCTCCAAGAAGTCACTGGTGGTTGAGATGAAAGATTCTGAATCAGAGGTAGATTCTAACTCTGAATCAAATCCCGAAGGAGGGAATCCAATTATTGATGTCGAACCAGCACCAATGTCGCTACCACCAAAGTCCAGCCAAGTGAACCACAAGAACCAGAGGAAGGGGAATGCCTCTTTCACTCACATATTTGGGTAAAGGGGGCTTCGCTTCATTTCATTGTCGATAGCGATAGTCAAAAGAACCTAATCTCACTAGAGATCGTCAAGTGGTTGGACCTACTGATGACACCACACCCACAACCCTACACCATCGGTTGGCTTTGCCGAGGAAGAGATCTTCGCATCAGCCAACAATGTCATTGCCCTATGGCATCAAGCCCTTCAAAGATGAGGTATTGTGTGATATTTCTCCCCTTTAAGTTTTTGATGTTCTTTTAGGACAACCATATTTGTGGAAGCAAGATGATGTGTATAAGTCTAGACCCTGCATTATTATTATTACTTTGGGTAGACAATTGTACAGGATACTAGAGGTAGCACCACCTACCGCTATTTCTGTAATCTTTGCTAAGCAATGTAGTCAGTTCATTTCACAGACTGAGAAGTTCATCTTCTTTTTGATCTGTGCTCATAGTAAACATAAAGTCACCGCCACATCCATGACCTCTACAGAGATCATCTCTTTTCAATATAAGCAAGGGGACATAATCGTGGAAGAGTATAGAGACATATTCTCCTGACCCACAGGGGTATCGATGCACTGCCAAGTCAAGCATCCAATTGATCTAACCCCTGGTGCACCTCTACCTAATGGAACAATTTATTGTTTCTCGCTGATGGAAAATGACGAAATCAAGTGTCAAATCCAAGAGCTATTTCAAAAGAGGCACATCAGACCCAACTCCTCCCCTTGTAAAATCTCGATTGTACTAGTGTAGAAGAAATATGTGACTTGGCGGCTCTACATTGATTACAGAGAATTAAACAAAATCATAATCAGGAACTAATACCCAATTCCCTGAGTTGATGAACTTCTTGACCAACTCAAGGGGGGCAATTTCTTCAACAATATTGACCTAAAGTCTGGCGACCACCAGGTTCCTATAGAACTGACTGATGTATGGAAGACATCTTTCAAATATAAAGAAGCTCTCCTCGAATGGCTGGTCATGCCCTTTGACCTAACAAATGCACCAATAAATTTCATGAGGTTGATGAATGATGTATTGAGACCCTTCACCAAATATTTTGTGGTGGTATATATGGATGACATTCTCATCTTTAGCAGAACTTGGGAGGAGCACATGCAACATATTCAACAGGTTTTGATCACTCTGCGACAGCACAAACTATATGCCAACTTGGGAAAATGATCCTTTGGCATGAACCAGGTCCAATACTTGGGCTACATTGTTGATGAACATGGGGTACATATGGATCTAACTAAGATCCAAGTCACCCATGATTGTCCAACCCCAACCACATTAACTAAGCTTTGGAGCTTCTTGGGACTTTCCAACTTTTACCAATGGTTTGTGTTGGGATTCTCCCATATTGTATGGGCCCTCGACCAAGTGACCAAGGGTGGTGGCAAGGAAAATTTCACATGGGAGAAGGCACAACAATGAACATTTGATGATCTGAAGCATCGCTTGTGCTCAGCTCTAGTACACTCCTTACCCGACCTGCCACAATTGTTCGATATTGAGACTGATGCATTCAACTATGTTATAGGCATAGTTCTCACTCAACATGGTCATCAAGTAGCATACCATAGTGAGACACTCTCAGATACTGTCAATAAATACCCCATCTATGACAAGGAAATGTATTCTATTGTACAAGCATGTTGTCAATAGAAACATTACATTCTAGGAAAGGAGAAAATAATCCACATTGATCACAAGCCTCTACAGTTCATACAGACATTGGGGAAGTTGCAGAATGACCTCCATCAGAAGTGGTCGACATACCTGCAGTAGTTCCATCTAAACATCAAGTAAAAGATAGGGAGCACAAATCGTGTCATTGACTGACTCAATCGACCTCCCGTGGCTGCACTCACCACCATGCTCCATTCTTGTGGGCATGAGGCATCTGAGTGGCCCCAAGTTTATTAGCAAGATCCTGACTTCACCACCACTTATCAGCTCTCGGGTACAAGTGCGAATGTCACCAATTTTCACATTCAAAACATTGTTTAGGCCTCCAAAAATGGCCCTGTAAGTACAACAAGATGTGTTGACATGAAAACATACAAAATAATCCAGTTGGATTAGAAGAGAGGCCACCTATATCCACCTAAAATATGTGTAGGGCTTCAAACAACCCCAGAAGTGTAGAACCCAAAATTAAAAAGAAGTACAGAAGGATGTGTTGAACTAAAAATGGACAAGAGGAGCCAGTTGGAATAGGTGGGTGGCCACCAATGGCCAACTAGATCAATCCTCCCCCCTTAGGAAGCAATGGTCTCCATTGCATTGAGTTTCCCCATCAAGTGAGGAAACTTATGTTGGACTTGGCCCCAGGTGAGCCAGTTTCCTTGGTGGAGGAGTTGCCCTGCCTTGACAACCCAATAAAGTTGGATCCTCTATTGGCAAGTGCCCTTGACCTATGTGTCCACTATCTTATCAATGGATGCTTGTTCCATGCAATCAGGGTCGAGCTCTATGGGTGTCAGTTGTTCTTCGATCTCTGAGGTTTCCAATAATGGTGGAAAATATGGTCGAAGGAGGTCCACATTGAACATTGGGTGTAGGCCAAGAAAGTTTGGAGTGTTGAGCTCAAAAGAATTGCTACCCACGGCCTTGGTGATAGTGTAAGGCCCATAGCGAAGTGGGTGGAGCTTTCGATGGGGTCCTGTGAGACACTCCTTCTGAAAATGTAACCAGACTTTGTCACCAACCTAAAACTGGTGTGGTACCATGTGTTGATCATGGCGCTACTTGTACTTAGCATTGGATTAATCTCTTGGACCTATTGGCGGATGTGTTGAATCTGCTCAATGAATATGATGGCTTTGTCGATCACAAATTAATCATGGGAAGAGTCTGTCTGTGTGGTGGAAAGAGGAAGTGAAACATCAATGGGTCCCAAGGGTTGGAATCCCAAGCCCACCTAAAATGGGCTATGGTCAGTGGAGCTATGGAGAGCCCTGTTGTAATTGCATTGAACATAAGGGAGACTCTCATCCCATGTACAAGGATGCTTAGAGTTTTACATATGCAGGATGTGCACAATCATCTAATTGACGATATTTGTTTGGACATCTATTTGGGGGTGGAAAACAGTGGATATTGTGAGCTTGGTGTCCAACAGTGACCAGAGACTCGACCAAAATGTGTTGAGTAACCTGTTGTCCCAGTCGGAGATGATGGTCTGTGGTATCCCAAAGTGGACGCACACTTGTTTGAAGAAGATATTGGAAGTATATGTCGATGTGATAGTCTTCTTACAGGTTGGGATGATATCCATCTTTGAAAACTGATAAATGACCACAAATACGCAGCCATTTCCTTAACTGGTGGACGGAAGGCCAGACATGTAATCCATTGAGATGGATTCCCAAGAACTCTCAGGAGTAGGAAGAGGGGTGTATAAGCCTTGATTCTTGATGGATGGCTTGGAAATGGAACAGGAAATGTAAGATATGATATACTTGTTGACGTCATGACAAATTTTTGTCCAATAAAAATGTTTATGAAGAACGACCACCATTTTCTCCACAAAAAAATGACCTGCCATCCGACTGTAGTGGGCTTCCCAAATCATCATTTCACGCTCACTTGTAGAAACACAAATATGGCCCATGTGGCATAATAGTCTGTTATGTGTGTGAAAATTGATGATATTCGTGCCTATACCCAAGAGTTGATAGGTGGTGGCGAAGTCTGGATCTTGCTGATAAAGTTTGTGCCACTCAGATGCTTCATGTCCACAGGAATGGAGCACAGTGGTGAGTGCAGCCACAGGAGATCGACTGAGGCAGTCAGCGACATGATTTCCCCTCTGTATGTATGAACTACAAAGGCTTGTGATTAGTGTGTATGATTGTCTCATTTCCCAGAATGTAATGTTTCCATTGACGACAAGCTTGTACAATGGAATACATTTCCTTGTCATAGGTGGGGTACTTCCAGACAATATATGAGAGTGTCTCACTATGGTATGAAACTGAATGATCGTTTTGAGTGAGAACTGCACCCACATCATAGTCAGATACATCAGTCTCAATCTTAAATGGTTGTTACAGATAGGGTAAGAAGAGTACTAGAGTTGAGAAAAAGAGATGCTTAAGATCATTGAATGCTCATTGTTGTTTCTTCCCCCACACTAACTTGGCCCTACCACCGCCCTTGGTCACCTGACTGAGGGCCGACGCAATATGGGAGAATCCCAACACGAACCATCCGTAGAAGTTGGATAGTCCCAAGAATCTTTGAAACTCGGTCAGTGTGGTTGGGGTTGGCCAGTCATAGGTGACTTGGATCTTAGCTAGATCAACATGTACCCCATGCTCATCAACAATGTAGCCCAAGTATTGGACCTTGTTCATGCCAAAAGAGAATTTTTCCAAGTTGGCATATAGCTTTTGCTACCACCGAGTGCTCAAAACCTGTTGAATATGTCGCATGTGCTCCTCCCACATTTTGTTGAATATGAGGATGTCATCCAAATATACCACCACAAAGGATTTGGTGAAGGGTCTCAATACATCATCCATCAACCTCATGAAAGTGGTTGGTGCATTTTTTAATCCAAAGGGCATGACTAGCCATTTGAAGAGACCTTCTTTAGACTTGAAGGTTGTCTTCCATACATCAATTGGTTCGATGGGAAATTGGTGGTAGCCAGACTTTAGGTAAATCTTGTTGAAGAAATTTTCCCCCTTGAGTTGGTCAAGAAGGTCATCAATCATGGGAATGGGGTAGTGGTTCCTGACTTTGATTTTGTTTAAGGCTCTATAATTAATGCAGAGTCACCAAGTTCCATCCTTCTTCTGCACCAGTACAATCAAGCTTTTGCAAGGGGAGGAGTTGGGTATGATGTGCCCCTTTTGAAGAATCTCTTGAATTTGACGTCTGATTTCATCATTTTCCATCAGTGAGTGACGATGACTGGTCCATTAGGTAGAGGTGCACTGGGGGTTAGATCAATTGGATGCTTGACTTAGCAGTGTGTCGATGCCCCTATAGGTGAGGAGAAGATGTCTCTGTATTCTTCCACGATCCCATCCACTTTCTTCTGCTGCAAAGAGAGGCTCTTTCTAGAGGCAACGAATATGGCGATGACCTTCTGCTTACTGTGAGAATGGATCACAAAGAAGAAAAACTTCCTGCTCTGTGAAATGACCTTACTGCATTGCTTAGTAGAGATTAAAGAAATAGTAGTAGGTAGCGCTACCTTTGGTATCCTGTACAATTGTATACCCAAAGTAATAATAACATTGTGGGATATAGACTCATACACAACATAACGCTTCCATAAATATGGTTGTCCTAAAATAAAATCACAAACTTCAAGGGGATAAATATCACACAGTACCTCATCTTTGAAAGGCTTTATGTCATAGGGCAGACGACACTGTTGGCTGACATGGAGATCTCTTCCTTGGCGAAGCCAACCGATGATGTAGGGTTGCAGGTGTGGTGTCATTGGCAGGTCCAACCACTTGATGACCTCTACTAAAATTAGGTTCTTCTAACTACTGCTATCGACAATGAAATGAAGCAGAGCCCCCTTTACCCACATCTGCGAGTGAAAGAGGTGTTCCCCTTCCTCTGGTTCTTCTAGTTCACTTGGCCAGTCTTTGGTGGTAGAGATAGTGGCATTATGTTGAGCATCGATAATTTTCTTCCCTCCTTCATGATTTGATTCAGAATCAAAATCAGCCTCTGACTCAAAAGCCTTCAGTTCAACCATGAGTGACTACTTGGAGCGGAATTCTTTGTTGTTGTGCCAAGGGATTTTATGGTACTCACACCATTTTCCCATGTCCTTATTCGTCTTCTCATTGCCCTTCTTGTGTTGCGGCTTGGACAAGTTTTCCCGAGGGAGACCATCTTGAATTGGTCCCTTGCTGTGTGGGTTGGGGTCGCCTTTTCCCTTCTTCAGCTGTGAGGGGTTTGTAGATCCAAAATCTCGCCTTTTTTGCTTAAATTTTTGCTCGATCTTGACAACGTATCTATAAGTCGTGCCCAATGAGGCAATGTCCAAAAAATCCATTTTTGTTTGAATGTATCTATGCAAACAACCATGGTATTTGAGCACCAAATGACGCTCAGAGTCTTTGATACCCAATTTGATTAGCAGGGTATGGAAAATATTGGTGAAATCTAGTACTGTTTGTTCCCTTTCTTAACGTACGGTGGTCCATCTGGTGTATTGGTCCTCGTAGCTTCCAACATGGTAGTATTATTCTTTAATGGTGTTCTAGAAGGAATCCCATGTAGGGGCCACAATAAACATTACAGATTCCTCTACGACCCTTTGCTCAAAGTAAGTATCCCACCAATCTTTAACATGGGGAACAACCTTGATGAGTGCAAAATTGATCTTTTCCCTATCAGAAAAATCGTGGACCGAAAAATACCCTTCGAGTAGATTTAACCATTTATATTCAACATCCACATCTATCAGTCCTTCAAATAATAGAATATCAAAATTTACCTGTACCTTGAAGGGGGTTGCATGGTCTCTTGATGAATATGCTTCTCTTGTGGGCAGCTATCAAACGATCTGTGCAAAGTTGTCCATCATTTCATTCCTTTGTCGTGTGAGGGCTTCCTCGAGTAACATTTTAATAGGATCTCTTGCTCCATCATATTTATTTTCCTCCCCCATGGGTTGTTGTCAGGCTCGTCACGGTCGATCTTACAATGGCTGGATTGGTTCAAGTCCCAACTTAATGTATCCATATCTTGTGGGGGACATGCACGAATAAAAATAAATGAAGAGCAGACCACTTTGATACCACTGATCTAGATTTAGGAGTGGAACGAATGGATTAATAGACTAAATACAATAAACATGAAGATATGAAGAATAACACAAATATCCAGTGAAAAATATCTTCTATTGAATAATTAAATAGGCTAAAACTGTAAAACTACAGAACTAAAACACTTTCTTGAATGGTGGTAGCTATCTCTGAGAAGAGATGTGGCTGCTATGCACATTCATCTAAGCAGAATGAATTGCAATGAGGCTCTCGTTGATGATTACAGTTGCGTGAGACATTCTCCGGGACACAAACCTGAGAGAGAGCCCCTGAGAGGGGAGTGTGGTTCCTATCTTAGACAGGGATGGAACGTAGAGATGGCCTCCTCCTTATAGAGAGTTGAGAAGAACTCTAGATGATTCTCCTGTGTAATGCAGTGAGAAAGGAAATCTGCAAAGTTGGGCGTGCACGTGGCTAAGCACAAGTTGAACATGTGAATTCCCATAGAGTTGGGTGCATCATCATGAGACAGAGGTGAAGATGATGTATTAACCTCCTATGAGCAGAGATTTGAGATGATGAACTCCAAATCCAAATGAATCTCATGTGTAATGCAGTGGGAAAGCAGATCTGTTGAATGGACGTGCCTGTGGATGAGCACAGGTGAACGTGATCCTAGTGGTTGAGCACTAGTGATAGTGGTTCTCTTGTGTAATCCAGTGATATAGAGGTATGGACATCCCTATGGATGTACCCCTAGTGGCTGAGCACTAGTGGGTGTATGAGATCCCTTTCCATATTGTTCAAGAGTTAGAACTTCCCGTAAACCTAATTGTAATGTAAAGGGTACAAGTCGGCCCCACCTTAATGTAATTGATAATTAATGTAAAAGATAATTAATCTGGTTATTATTAATTATATTGTGAGTTATAGAGGTCGACCATGTTGTGCCAATGGGAACTTCTGTTAATAGGTCAAGTCTAATACAAGTAAAGGTAGATTCCCCATTGAGGAATCATATCTTTTGTGTGAGTTTGGAAATTTCAGCAAGTACATCTTCTTGGGAAAAGTGTGCACCTCTCTTGGTCGCTAGTCTTATAGGGTTTACAAGAACCCTCTTCTGTGCTAGGTTTTCTTGGTGGTGAAGGTATTTCTCTTGAAGAATATAGCAAAGGATTTGGGGGTTTTCTTCCCTTGTTGAGAAGGGTTTCCCATGATACTTCTTGTGTTCTTATGCATGGTGTTTCTTCTTGTGATCTTGGTTGCTGCAAGATAATTTTGTATGGTTTAAGTTAAATCCTAAAAAGGAATGAACTCTATGATTAAACCTTACTTATTGAAAAATCAAAAAATCTAGAGGATTTTTTGATATTACTCATCAATGCCAAAACCCTAGACATCCAAAAACCTAACCCTAGGAGGTGAAACATCAAAATTCATGTGGGCCCCTATGGGTAAGTTGGTACCTCAACTTCCTGAGGTCGTAACTTTTTCATACGACCTTTGTTTTAGGCGCATGATAGCCTGTTGGAAAGGTATTTTAGAGAGCTACAAATTTCGTCATCAAACTCTGACTTTATCTATAGTTTGACTATGGTGAGCCAAAAAAACCTTTTTTAGGGCTCCAAAATGGCCCTGGAAGTACAACATGATGTGATGACATGAAAACATACAAAATAAACGAGTTGGATTAGGTGAGAGGCCACCAATATCCACCTGTAAGATTTGTAGGGCTTCAGACAATCCCAGAAGTGTAGAACCCATAATTACAAAGAGGAACAGAAGGACGTGTTGAGCTAAAAATGGACAAGAGGAGTCAGTTGGAATAGTTGGGTGGCCACCAATGGCCAACTGGATCATTGAGGCCGGGTAGGAACAAAAAAATATTGTTGGCAGCAGGTCAGACATCTTCATTTGTCTGGCTCGCCTGAGAAGGATTCAAACAACATATCCAAGCGGTGACTTAGGATGGTATGGCAGTGAAGTTGTTCTTCCATATTCCTTCACATAGCAAAGATAAGGTCTAAATGCTCATGTGAGAAGCATAAAATTTTGATCGTCTCTGGCTCTGGAGCTATAATTGGTGGAGGTTGATCGATTAGATGGGTCTCCTCATTTTTCTCAACCAAAGGTATTTCTTCTTCTACTATGCAAGTTTCCATTGCCAAAGCAGAGTCAATTTCTTGTGTAGGTTGTCCAAAATCACCGGGCGTTGCTTGAATGTTGAGGGTTTTGAATAGGAGGGAGTTCGGAGGGGCTTGCGATGGGATTGAAGGATGCTCTTCTTCAACGTAAGCCATGGGAGGATCTTCTTCCAACCAATTCTGAGCAGAGGATGGGGAAGGCGTCTAAGAAGGGTCGTTGTGGCTAGCAATAGAAATGTTAGGCATAAAGGGAGGATAAGAGGAGTTGAGGCTGCGTTTTTAGGCCACAAAATTGTAGTAGTTCGGCCCACGCTTAGGCTTTCCTCTTTTTGTTGGCATGGGGGAGGGCAAGGAAATATTGGAAGCTAGGAGCAGAGTAGAGTCGTAGGAGGAGAAAGAGTTAGGGTAGACGCAAGAAGTCAGAGACAGAACCAATTAAAAATAGTACTTTTCATTTCTTACCTCCCGAATGTTAGTTGAATTGGCAAGGTGAAGTGTCAAAAGGGTCGATTTGACAGGCCTCATGTGACTCATACCAGTCCAGGCTTGCTACTGTTGTAGCATTGAGTGTTCCATTAAACCAATCCCTATGTGCAGGCGCACCTTCGATCATGTCAAATGAATATTGCTCATACCGAGTATACTGAAGGAGGGGGCAGATGTAGGGGCTAGTAACTGCTCAATTTGCATGGTTTCTAGTTGTCATCTCATCCGTGGTTAATTTTTAAATTTTTGTTTTGTTATTTGTTTTAAATTTTTTTATTCATATTTAATTATATATATATATATATATATATAATTTAAATTTGTATTGTTTCTTAAATGTAACTTAGTTTAGTCATTTTAATTTTTTTTAATGTTTACATTTAATACTTAAAAATTGTGTTTTAGTTTTTTTTATTAATTTATTTGTCTATTTTAATTTTAGATTTTTAGATTGTTTTTTTATTTTATTTTTTTTAAATTGACTTTTCATGGGTTCATTTTCAAATTTATATGTTTTAAATTTAGTGCTTTAAGGGTTATTTGTTCCCCCCCCAAAAATGATTTTACTCTTTTTTAAATTCATTTTTTGATTAAAAATTGTGATTTGTATTTTTTTTTAACAAAAATTGTTTTTTTTTTCTTTATTTCTAAATGAATTTTGTTTTTCTTTAAAAAAGAGGAATTTGTTTAGGGTTGTGTTTTTTCTTCCGATTCAATTATTTTTCTAATGTAAATTATTAAAAAAAAAAATAGTTAATAAATAAATTATCACGTAATAACACTTTTAGATTTAGGAGTCCATTTTCAGTGTTTTATTTGCGGCAATGCCAATGGTCAAGGCCACAATTTCAATTAGGGCATAGTTTTAACTCCAAAACAAAAGTGGCGCTATTGGTAGCATCACTTCTCAATTCAAGGGTCAATTTCAAGGTTATGTTCGCAATGTCAAGGGTGTGATTTCAAACAAGTTGCAATTTTAACTACCTCCCAAAAAAATGGTGCTACCGGTAGCACCACTTTTTGAAACAACGGTGAAAATAGCCACTCTAAAAAAATGAGAACTCTCGAGATTTCTCATTCATTTGGTAACTGTGTTGTATATAGAAGAGTGGTTAACAAAATCATTAGTTAAGGTAATCGAGACAGATCATCAAGAAACAATTACAATAGTTATGACACCTCCAACACAACAACAACAATCTACAAAAGACATCTCAACAAGCAAATGAAGGGTTCAAAAATTTCCACTACAGTAAGTTGAGTAGTAACCTTATTCTTACTTCCACCATTTTTCTTCTTTAGTTAGTTGTCATTTTTCCTTTTCTATTCTCGGCAACCTGTGAAACATGTTGGATTTTACTCTTCTATTGGTCTTTGTATTACTTAGGATTCCTTATGGGTTATTATAATTCTATCTTACTATCATATATTGACCCTAGTTCATATTTGATAGCTCCCAACAAAATCCCTTTAAGACTATCGGCCCCTCTGGTAGACCAGGAGGCAACGCAGCACACATAGTGTATTATGCAGTCTCACCCGAGATAGCTATATAAGTGGCTGCAATACTTAGGTGTTTGCAACCTGTGAATGAGCAGAGATCTGCGGTTTTACTCTGTAATCTTTATTCATTCAGTCTAACCTCTAATTATAACAATCATTCTATTCATGCATTTGGAATACCATATCTAACTAGTCAATTCATTCATCTAACATTCAACAATTAATCAACCATAAAGATGCATACATTCATTCACATAACACAGGTGTTACCATGGTTCACCCCCTCCTGGGTTACATCCACAAAGATATGGATCTCAAGTTTTTATTATGGGCCAGTAATATATTGTGTCACGCATGTTTACAATCTTAGGTCTCATTCTCTTCCACAGGCTACTCGATCCTTGTGAAGCTGACTAGATCGCACCAGGCTCCTTAGCCTGTGATCTAACCCTCGAGATCGAGTCACTCACTACTTCCCTAGATCACCAGCTTAATGACTCATACATTTATTACAATTCTATCTTCCTTTGTGTGTCTCTGTCCCCCCCTTCTTCCTCTAAGTACTACTTATTTATATCCTTAGCTCATCAGCCATTGCAATACATTACAAAAACCCTAAACCTAGAATCGTTAGATATTCCTTGCATGCGCAGCTCGCCTTCTTCTCTTACATGTGTTTCTTTCCCTTCCAGTTGTCCTTTCCTCCTTGCATGCTTCTCCTCCAAAAATAGCCTTTCTTCCTGACTTGACCTACATCCAACTGGCCCCCAACATTGACATGTGGCTCACCCCGAGCCACCTAAACTTTGTGTGCTTCTTCAATAGCTCCTATGAGAGCCTGGAACTTATTTGTGAGTTCCTTTGCTTGTGTTCGAGCCTGCACGGTCTTTTCTCAGAGTGCGTCCAATACTTGCACTAAAATCATGTCATTGATCATCTCTGTGCACTTTACCTGAGTTTGTGCCATGTTCTTATTTGCCTCTTATACCTACACAATGACCTTCATTTCCCTCTCTTGGAGAGGTTCCATTTGAGATTTCCACTCCTTCTTATTTGTCCGCACAACTATGAGTTCTTCTTGCAGCTTCTTCATATCATGTACTCCTTTCAGGCCCTCTGTGATCGACATCATCTTTTGCCTCTGCTTGAGGTCTAGGATAGTTGCACTTATATTCTCTTCTTCCTAGTCCCACTACTGGACCTGTTGATCCTCCTCTAGCTTTGGTTATTGTTGTGTTGCTTTATCAAACAAATCGACAGTTGTGCGCGGACTTGTCGCTCCATCTCCTCCATCTTCCCTTCTACTTCTTACTTCCTT
The DNA here is from genome assembly GCA_009831015.1 of Picea engelmannii. Lineage (NCBI taxonomy): Eukaryota > Viridiplantae > Streptophyta > Pinopsida > Pinales > Pinaceae > Picea > Picea engelmannii. The sequence continues at coordinate 42,318 of ML783171.1, read as the reverse complement.
TCCTCCTTCACCTCCCAGGGAGTGGTAGGGATGAGTTGTTCCTAGAGGTTGTTTATCTCCTACCTATATTGATCGATTGTCTGCACAATTTGATCAATATTATGTGTCGTCATGAGCTCTGCTTTCTGCGCGCTCCTTGGAATTTTTTCATAGGCTACAACCAATCCCTGCTTGAGCCTATTCATGCGATATTTCTCGTCTTTGGTCTCGATCTTGACCTGCTTGAGCACCAATTCCAACGTTTCTTTGTTGTCCTTTGTCTGTTGCAGTTCTGTTGTGTCTATGTGTGTGCGCGGTTGTACCTCCTGTGTGACATTGACTTGTAGTTTATACAATGCCTTGGTTGGTATTCACGTCATTACCAACTATATTTGGGCCAAATATTTCAAGGGTGTATGACCCACAATTTCATCCATGCGCAACATGATAGGTGTAACGTGAAATGTCGAATTCGATTGTGTTGTCGTCTAGATCCTATCCTACTCGCTCGATCCAGCCTTGGATCTTGTCTATGATGTTGTGGGGACTGATTCTATTCCTTTGTTGACCCTCTATGTTTCTCTAATTTGCTCAAGGAGCTGCCTCATGTCTGCCAACTCATCCTAAATCCTGTCCCTTTGACACTGGGCTTCATTAAAATCCTCTGTTGTTTGATCCTGGACCATTTGGGCCACGGGGTCCGCGTCATCCTCTTGTATATTTTGGTGGTGTTTTGTGTGCCTTAGTTTTCTTGTGCACACCCCCCATTTTAATGATTGGCCTCTTGGTCTGGCCTTGCTCATGCTGAGTATCACTTGATGTGGTCCCATGTGTTGTCTCAGTCTCTTTTTCTTGTTCCTGCAGCACCTGGGTGTTATTCTTCTTCCCCTCCTGGGTACCTTTCTTGGACACACCCTCTTTCTTCTGTTACGCTTGTTTCTGACTTGGATTTGGCTTATTTGGCATCATTTTGTCTCATGTAGATGTTTGTTCTGGCCTTGCATTAGCCTCCTTATCCGCAAACTTCTCTTGATTCAGGTCTGGAACCCTCCAGTCATCGTGCCAATCCTTGATGGCCATTTCTACGTTGTCTTCCTTGACGCAGTACCGCATTTGTAGCCATTCGTTCTCGGGATCCTTCTATGCTTGGATCCATACTGTGTGCCTAATCGCTTTATAGTTGGCTATGCCCTGATATTGTTCGACCACTTTTGGTGTAATCCTCTAGGTGTTGGCAATTCTTTCCTACAGGTCGTTGTAATACCCTGTAAACATGCATGCCTTCACACTTTTGTTTTTAGGGTCTAAGGTACTCCATAGTGATAGGTATTGCATTGCACAACAACAATTGGATCTCTTGGTAAAGTATGTATACTTAGGCTCCCTCCATCCGACCAAGGCGATCAGAACGAGTAGCCAAGAATAGTGAAATTTTTTCCATGGGTCCTCCGTGTCCTTGCAGTCTTCCAGGAATAGATTTAGAAAGTACGAGGCCTAGCTAAGTATAGTTCCCTCCACACACTATGTTGGAACTGTGATGACCCTGACAGGGACTTCCTCCTTGTGGTACTTCCTGAGTAACTTGCACTCCATGATTTTTGTGTCCATCCTTGTTGTTGTGTCACTAATGCACTTAATTTTGATTATGTATGACCCTCTTTCTATACCATACGTCTTCTTCATTTCTTCGACCAGTGCCTTCTCCTTCATTTTGTCATCGAGGAAATATGCAGGTGTCTCCCCCTGAGGTGGCATCCCTATATTATATGTAATGAGATACTTGACGCAGTTGGTTACGTCTCTGCCCCTTCCAAAGTGCAGAATCTCCAATAGGCCTAGAATCCCGGTTTTGGCCAATCTAGTTGCCCACTGTTTTGGTTGGTTAAATGGTTTGTCGAAGTGTCCTATACCCACAGTATCCATGTAAACTTTCTTGGAAAACTCTAGAAATTTTTATGTGTCAGTCACATCCTGATGTGAGTACCATAGTTTTTCCACATGGCCTAACAGGTTACCCGTGACACGCACCCCTTCTGTAATGCACAACAAGACTATGGTTGTGGCAGCCTACATGCACAGTGATCTTACTATTGGTTTCTTACCATTTCGTTGTGGTGGCTGACTCGAGGTTCCAACCTCCATTGTTCTCTCTTCTGCATACACCTCTACCCGCCCGATGAAATCTTCTACTATGCCCTCCTATGGATGATCTGACGTGGTTGTGTGTGACCTTTCTAGTGCAATCGTTTCTACTTGTTTTGGGATCGTCTAATTAACCCTCGGGGCTTCTTCAATGCTTTCAGAGGGTGAAGGATTTTCTGTATCCTGGGTCTGTTGGCTCTATCCTACTTCCGACATATCAATATCCATGCCCACTATTTTTGTCTGTTGGGTTTCCTCCACCACTGGTGTGGGGTTTCCTAGTTCCATATTGGGTGATGGGATTTCGTCCAAGTTGACGAATTTCGAAGGCTGAGGTGGTTTTTTCTCTCTTCCTTGTTGTTGTTGAGGTGCTCTTAGTTTTCTTCAAGGTCGTTTACAGGCCTAGCTCGACCCTCCTAGCTTGGGTGGTGCCATGGTGTTAAAGATGTTCTCTGTCGAGCTTAGTTGGCTCTGTAACTCCTGCAAAATCGCTCTCTCCCTCGTATACTATGTTGCTCTGTGCTTTTCTTAATTTCACAATAACCTTTCTGATCCCCGTGTGCTTACCATATATAGGAATCATGTGAAACTTCTCGAAGATGTTACCCAACTTGTGTTTTGAATGAAATGGCACTTCCCGTGTACTTATCATTGAATTCCCTTGTTGTCGCCAGTTGGCACGATTAATGTGGTGTCCCGTCAATCGTTATGGTCATTCAAATTTGATGGTCGTCGTATGTTGGCACCTATTTTCTGTACCCTCCATTTTCGTCATTTCCTCCTTTTAGTGACCGTTGGTCCTTTCTCCGTCATGATAGCGTTTCCAAGTGTGCATGCCCATTCTCTTTTCGATGTGCTACGCCTTTGTTGCTATCTTTTGATGCCCGACACGATAACCCCTATTTTGTTGCGTTTAGTTTTTTTTTTCCAAGTGCCAGGAGGTCGATTGTCCCTATACAGCTTAAGTTGACTCCCATTGATCATCCCTCTAAGTTTTGTTCCTCCTAAATCCTTCAACTATACAACTCCCCCATCTATGACAGTCTTTATTTTGTATGGTCCTAACCAATGGATTCTGAGTTTTCCTGGGTGTTAAAGAGATTTACAGTCATACACCAATACTAAGTCTCCCTCCTTGAAATTTTTCTTATTGATATGTTTATCATGCCAAGCTTTGTCCCTCACTTTATGTACTTCTTGGTGAAACCCTGCTAGAATCATATCTTCTTCCATGATCATCAGCTGACTTAGAATTTCATGTACTGCGCCTCACTCTCTCATGTTGGTAATGGCTGCTACATGTAAAATAGGTACCAAAATATCTAATTGCACCATAGCTTCTTGTCCATACACCAATTTGATTGGTGTCTTCCCTGTCAATTTTTTGCATGTGGCCATGTATGCCCACAATATTGTTGGTATCTTCAAGTCCCAATCATCCCTATCAATGTTGCATATATTTTTCAGTGTATTCTCGAGGGTCTTGTTAAAGGATTCCACTATTCCATTTGCTTGAGGATGATATGGTGTACTCTTTTGATGATAAACTTCAAACTCCTCAGTCATACCCTTAATAGTGTTGTTAATAAAGTGAGTGCCCTGGTCACTCATCAAAATCCTTGGGCATCCAAATCTAGTGATCACTTTCTCAAACAAAAAGTGTGTTGATGTCTCTGCGCTATAATATTTTACTAGTGTTGCTTCTGCCCATCTTGATAAGTACTCTGTCGTGGTAATAATGTACCTCGCTCCTGACCTTTTTGATGGTGGGTTAATTGTTCCCACAAAATCTATTGCCCATTTGTCGAATACCTGAAAAGTTACAAGTGTTATGAGGGGCATCTCTTCCCTTCTATTCAGTTTACCCACCCTCATACATCACATTTCTGGCAGTAGTTCTTTGAGTCTCTGTGAACAGTCGGCCACCATAGTCCTGTGCGTAATACCTTCTACATGGTATCTTTGCTTGCATAATGTCCTTCTGCTATTCCCTCATGGGATTCTGCTAAAATCCTAGTTCTTTCTTGTTCTAGCACACATCTTCTCAAGATGCTATCTGCACCCATTTTGTATAACTATCCTGCAATCAATTCATAGTCTGCAGCCCCGACTGCCATATTTTTCTTCTGCACAGTTGTAACACACTTATTTCCCCTAGCTTGTAATTAATCATAAAATAGGATTCACCATACTAAGGCATCTGGACAGTGTAAATGTATTGTTGTTTGAGTTTCCAATAACTGAATGTGGGGGTGAAGCCTTGAAAGTACTGTCCATGATATCACTAGAGGAAAGAATGTAAAAACTATAACGGGGGGTCATTATATAAAATAACCCCAAATTCCCTTGATGAGGATAATAAACCTCCTCGGATCCCAAGGAGAGAAATCAGTTAATGAAGAAAGGACCAGTGGTTGAATTATCAATCACTCCCATGAATGGAAGCATGGCCAAAACTGCAAAATGTCAGCCTGAAGTACCACTGGGTATGATAGGCCAAGCTGATTAGAGTTCCCTTCTGATAGAAGGAATAGGATGGGTCGAGAACCATCCTGGAAGAAATATATACAAATGGATAAGTAGAATGTGCAAATATCTCCAGTGGATAATGAAGAGAAGGTTGCGATCTTGATGCTGAGTGAGCATCTGATAAACCTCGCCAAGGACATAACAGAGAAGAAAAATATCTAAAAGTTTGTAGAGAACAAAAGCTGAGCAGAAGCTGAAATAGAGAAATAATCCTTGAGAACTACGAGAGTTCCCTGGTGATATCATGGCTTGGCACAGGGGTGTCCAGAGTCCTAAGAATGAATGCCTTTGAGCCTATGGTCGGGTGGAAGGACGAACACCCATAGTCAGTTAGTTGGATACCACCTGTAATAGATAAGTAATTGCATGTCTTGTGTATTTAAGTGGTACTGTGTATTAAAGTTGGATATCCTATGAATTTTGCAGGGATGGATATGTTTTCTTAATGATTTATACTATATCCATTTTTGTGCCTGCTTGATTGTGTAATTAGGCAAGTAGGAAATTATATGGATTGGACATGTTTTATACTCATAAATGCTTGTGCCCTGTGGTGGCTTAAGATAGAGCCATGAACTAGGAGTTCGTCAACCTTGGGCATAGTTTCATGTATGCATGTCTACCCTCCTAGTCGTTCTGAGTCCCTTGGAGGAAGGAGTCTACTAAAGCTCAGGAGAGATAGTGCACATATGCATAGGCTCTCTGCGAGGCAAGCAGAGACCGAGAACCACTTAAGTTCTAGAGATTAAGGAATGAGCGTAAGGAGTGCGTGGAAGAATTCTTCCAAGCATTACATTCAAGAGAAAGAGTGCAAATCTCTTAATCCTTTCAGAGCCAACAAATCTTAGGAAGAATAGCGAGTTTGAAGTATCGAGAGGGAAGGTTCCTTTGTTCGAAAGATGAGCGAACAAGAACTGTTTGGGAAGAGCCAAGGTTTGTTGTGACCGTTGGATACGGGAAGGAGTGCGGGAGTCAACCCCTTGAGTCCTTTGGACTTCACAAGTTTGGCGAATTGAGAAAGTTCATTTTAAGGGAAGTAAAAATCCCCGAAGTCCCAAAGTTAATCTAGACCTTAGATCTGAGGATGCCTAAGAGCCATCCCGACCATCAGTTCTATGAGGTAATTAGTCTGACGCTGACCAACTCCAGGAGATTTCAATCGAGGAGTGATTCAACCTCCCAAAGTCTCGAAGTGTTGAAGTCCATACTATCCATTGGTGCCAGGAGACATGTGGCACCAGATCCTTCACTTCCGAGGTTTAGTGCTCCGAAGGAAAATGGATTGTGCGAAGCGATAACTCTCGAAGGTTGAAGTGTCAGAGTTCATCTTGATTATTGATAGTAGGGGATGTGTGTCTGGAGATCTGACACTCTGGGAGGATTACACTCCAAAGGTTTGCGTTGGTGAGCACGTTGATATTCCTAAATCGTGAAGCCCCTAGATCATGAACTCTGGGTGAAAACCTTTCAGGAGAAGGTGAGTGTGGAAAGGTAGAAACTACCGAACTTCGAAATCTCGAAGTAAACCATGACCCTCGATCACTAGAAGGGTGTGTGGCGACAGATCGTGAACTCTGGGTGGAAGAACTCCTAGAGAACACGAAGAAGAAGAGTTTGAAATCACCAAAGCCTGAACAGCTGAAGCAGCTAAGAACCTTCGATCTGCGGGAGGACACATGTCATCAAATCATGGACTCCGATTAAAATTGTTCTGGGAGAAACAAAGAGTGAGGAAAACTGAGATCTGAGATATCAGAAGTCTGGAGACCCGAAGGAGATCTCGATCGTTGATCGAGAAGGAAGCCGAAGGAATGTTGATCTGGTTGAAAGGGCCAAAGTCCCAAAGCAAAAGTAGAACCGTTGGATTGGGAGGACGTGTGGCAAATGATCTTCCATTTCGTAGAAATCACTCTGAAATAAATGAGATTTTGAGAATTGAAACTCTCGAAGGCCGATCTCGCAGAGAAGATCATAGCCTCACATCTAAAGGGATAGGTGTCAGCAGATCTTCCATTTCAGAAGATTGTCATACGATTAAAATAAGTTTGGTTCCAAACCACTCTTGGTCACACCCACAATCACGTAATTGTCGTTCGGTTGTAACCTGCGGTCATAGGTCATATGCAATGGTCACCAAGAGAAAAGAGGTTAATGCCAATGCCAAGACTTCACTAAAGCACGAAGGAGAAGGTCGCGAGTATCATAAGACCTGCAATAGAGACTGAAAGGGCCTATGTTTGTTTAAGAGGTGATACTATCAAGGTCTCAAAGTCATGTTTGACTTAGAGAACTGGAGAATATTGATTGGAGGGTCGGGCTGAGTCCCAGAATTTCCAAATTAGAAATCCTAGATGGAGAATCTGTCCATTAAGAAAAGAAAAAAAAAATTATGCCCCACTGTGGGTCTGTTAAAAATTGGTATCAGAGCATGGTTATAACACTTGGATTGCTTGGGCTCATGTACGAGTCACGTAAGGAGGTATTGTCATCTGCATTTACTCCTTGAGGAGAAGGACTGCAAATTAAACCTGTGATTTTGGGAATTCTTGTCGAATTTATGGAGAAGAATTTCTTTATCCCTTTGTCAAAGTGATAACTACTCTTACCGGAGTAGGGATATGCTAATTAAAATTTATAATAAGACTTGAATGTGGATAGTTGAAGGTGGTAGGGTTCTTTCAAGAGTAGCTGAAGCCCGAAGGATGAATGACTTGGCATTCGTAACACTGCTTCTAAGCATGAACAGTTGGAACTTCAGGCACTAATGATGGTGTATTATATAATGGTTAATACCTTTGTGGGATTAAAGGAATCTGATAGGACCAGGTAGGATCCTTGGCATTTATAGTTACTGCTTTATATTAAAAATCAGAGTATATAACTCCCCATGACCAGAGAAAAGTGAGATGGGTAAAATCTTCTGGATGTTGAGGCAAGAATGTTTTCTTGCTAGACGTTGTCGCATAAAGAGGAAAGTGACCTTGGTTGGTTATTTCCTTGAGAGAAGGCAACATCGATACGAAATATGACTGTGATATTAGTCATGTAAGTGACTGAAATCTCAAACTAAAGGACACTAATGATGAAATTAAACTATCAAGCGAATGCACGAGGTAAAAAGGTGAAACAGATGCACCTACTTATACATGAATGTGTATACATGATCATAAGGATGATTGGAAGATCCTTGGGAAAAGGATATAGAAGCCTGATATGTCCATGTGTGTGAATGACATCGAAAAGGTGCAAGCAATAAGCTAGCATGAATAATACTTATCTGTGTTTAATTATGCTTGAGTGAATGGGTTTAATGCATTTTGGATCTTCCTAATATGAAGCCTGGTATTAACACCAGTTAGGTATGAATGATATTAAATGTGAAAGTGATGCACATGTATGATGTAAGAGTATAGCTACAGGTACAATATGGTTTCCCTGATGAGTGAAATATAAAGCAAGAATTGCTCTTGCCAAGAATAAATGAATACTATGGATGCATGGATGACTCCATTCCGAAGAGTCATGAAAGTTTTGTCCCAAATAATAGCTTGAGGGAGAATGTATTCCCTTTCCTTAGGAAATACTAATATAATTAGATAAAAGGGTAAATGAGCAAAGATGCTTTGTTGTCATAATAAGAGGCAAATGATTATGCCTTTGAGAATCACATGAGAAGGATTGTGAACAATCCTGAGTTGACTGATCTTAAAGGTAGAGATGTAAGTGGGTTGTGAAACATACCTATGACCACTACAAGAAGGTTTAGGATTATGAATATAGTTAAGTACATCATGGATGTATGTTAACAAAACCAGAATATGTATGGATACATAATTTGGGTACATGACAAAGATGCATGTTTATATTCCTTATGGGATATTTGGTAAATTGTTGAAGCTAACTCAAGGTTGAGGCCATCACAAATAGCAATGGATATGCAATAAAGAAGTTGCATGCTAAAGGAGTTCCCTATGGAGGAACTGTGTGAAGACTCTGTCGGGAAAACAAAGTCACAACCTTAATGACTGCTGAGAATTAAGCAATGAGCCACAAGCTTATATATATATATATATATATATATATATATATATATATATATATATATATATATATATATATATTAGAGTTGCTAAATGAGATGCTAAATTCAAGTGAATGATGCAAGAGAAAAGTTATCAAGTACTATTATAACTCAAGTATAAAAGTATTACAATTTAGCAAAAAATTAAGGTTGTTATAGACAAGTGTTGCAGAAATATAATTGCAGCCTTATAGCTATAGCAAACAAGTTTTTACAACAGAAAAATCCTCCACCAAAACTTGCAAAGAATCCACCCAAAAGATGCGCTAGGACTAGTAGATTATAGAGATAAGATATTATCAACTTCTGACGGTTGAATTGTGAGTTATTTAGATATTTTTTAGGGTTTACTTAAATATTAAAACAAAAGAAAGAAGTTCTAAGAGAAACAAGATGCCTTAAGCACGTAGAACAATTTCTAATTTAGACAATCTCAAAATCTCGTGTTTTCACGTTTACCAATGCAAAGATTTATTTCTCCATTGTAATTAATATTAGTGTCTTTAACTATTGGGCTAAGGATTTAATTAAAAAAAAGCTAGGAATGCTATCTCCTTGGGTCGTAAACCTTTTTACTCCCCAAGGCAAGCAAAACTAGCTAGGAAGCACTAGGAGGGTGTAAGCCCTTTTGCTTCTCTTAGTAAAACCTTGTGCAACAAATATTATAAGACAAAAATAATGAACTTAGTGTGGTTGTATTCCCTTATACTCCCCAAGAAGTCTAGAAAATTAAACTTGTAACCAAGAAAAGAAACAACACAAGATAGATTCCTCACCTTAGTCCAAGCATTAACAAGATAAACCTCTTATTTACAAAGATTAATCCACCACAATGCAAAAGAATAGCTCCAATAGTGATAGCACACTACTTCTTCCACCAATAGCAAAGACAAACCATAGCAAAAGCACAAGAGAGAGAGATTTCCCAAATAGGGTGCAAATTTCAGCTAGAAGGCTTCTCACAATGGGAGAGCTATGATAAAATGAAATAGACATGATCTCTATTTATAAAAATCCTCTAAAAAGAGTTTGTCCACATAACTTAGGGTAAACCACAAAGTAAGGGGACAAAAACCCTTACTTCTATCCTTTACGTTATAAAATTCAATTTAACTTTTTTTTAAGTGCACAATAGAAACCCTAAGGTGACATCATCCCTCTAAGGGTGACATATTGACCCCTTAAGAAAGTCGTTGGAGTAGAAGGTTGAAGTCATTGGGGCTTCTAGAGACTCCCTCTTATGCACTATATCCTCCTCAATTCATCTCCCACCAAATCATGCCAAGTGTCAATGAGTAGCAACTCTACCACCACAACCTCAACCTTAGGTGATGTCAATCCCTCTTTGTATGACATTTTTTCCTCAAGAGTAAGTTGTTGGGATAGTAAGAGGTTGGGTTAGGTCTTCCATGGTGTCATTTCAGGCATCCAAAGGCAATCATCATCATCCGACATGTGGGCCTTGGTATCCAACCTATGGGCTTCAAGCCCCAAGGAAGCCCAGGCTAGGTTTGTTCACCCAAATATGCCCACCAACTATGTCCTGAAAATATAGTGATTACGCCCTCCAAGGATATCAATTCAAATGCATCACGACGAGTAAATAAAATCAATAAAAGAGCCATCCAAGCATGTACATCCAAACTACCTCGTCAAAATAAAAAAATGCTCAAAGACACTATGCAATTTTCCAAGTTTAGATATGGAAGGGTTGACAAAGTGACCTATTGGGTGAATCTTACCTCAAGTTTATGAGTGTTTTCCAAGGAGACCTTTCTCTAATTCATTTGGATGAAGTGACATGGATGGGGGAAATAACTTTTGGGCATGGGGTTCATGACATACAAGGGATTGTAGTGTCTTATTTATGGGTGCCTTTGTAGAGAGTGTGTTGCACCTTCATTTTCAATGCAACCTTTCTCCAAGCCCATTTATTTCCTTTTATTCTTTTAAAAGGTTTCTAGGTTGAAGCCAAGGTGGGGCTTCTACCTAAGAAAGAAAAAAATTTCCCATATCGACTCTACCCTGATCACATCATGCTTTCCCAAGTTGAAAACATGTGTGGGGCTTCTACCTAAGCATGAAAAACAGTGCCCACACATGCTCCACCTTGGTTGGCATTTTTTATTAGTTATTTTTTATGAGTCCCATCAATTTCTTATGAGAGACATTTCATGGTCCTTGGGATCCCTGGGCAAGTGTCTAGAAGGTTCATGATTGGATTTTATCTTTTTCCAGCTACAAGCCTCTGGGCCTTCAGCCCCTTCTTCCCATGAAATTAGGGACAACCCTTTCTTGGGTTAGTAGACCCGAAATACCAAAAGGTAAGGAGATGAGGGGATGAAGTGAAAAAAATGATAAGTATGGTCAGGAATGGCACAATGACTCGTCAAGAGGACCTCCTAGTAGAAAACCTATCCCTAAGGATGACCCACTTACTAGAGCGCAATGTCAACCACCAAAGTGAAACATGACAGAGAGCATAATGTCCACACAATCAAAAGAAGTTATAGATGCAACAAACTCAAATGCCTCAAATATTGAAATGACACTCACCATAATACCTGACTTGTACCTCATGGAGAAAGACCCATTGTCTTCTGGAATCCAACTGATGTGGTGGATACTGTCATGATGGAAATGGAATTCTGGTGACAAGGTGGGTCTCTGTCTGTGCAAGTGGACAGTACTAGTCAAGCTATCTCTCGGTACTCCATGTCTGCAATATGAGGTCCTCTAGACACCATCTCCCCTTAGTTATCCCTAGTAGTTGGGATTAGTACCATTTGGCTCCTACTTGGGGACATGTACTCACTGTAGAGTGCATGATAACTGCAACATCTCATTTTGGGCCTATACCTACACTAAAACATAAAATTGTAAAATCCAGGGTGGTTCTATCACCCTTCGTCCATATATATCAAAACCAAAAATGACAACTAATGTAGAAAATAAATTTTAGCATTTTTTCAAAAATTTCTAATCTTAACATGTAATATGATGACTTCAATATGAAAGTAGAGAAAAATGAAATATGAAATGCAACTAAACTATCATGAGTAATCAATATGCAAATGCAGGAAATTAAGATGATCTACCTACTTACCTGGGACCTTGGGGCCCTGAATGTCAAGTGATAACTGATGTCAAGTGAAGTCATACAACCAATGCAATCATTTGTTCATCATTTCATCAAGGTATGTCCCCCTATTCTTAAGCATGAAATACAACAAGGATAAGTTGACCACATAATGATCATGAGGATAAATAGGCATATAATCAATCATGAAATGAGACCAATGGAGATGGGTGGGAGGGAGGAAATATTTCTGAAAATAACAACTACACTTCTGATCATCCTGGAAATCCTGCCTAAAAGGATATCCACAAGCTCGATCAATCCATCTCTGAAGAGAGCTAGCATAAGTAGAAAATGGCTCATTTTCATCCCCATTAGCATGATCATTGCTTTCTGAAGACTAAGAAGACATGAAAGATTCCAGGATTTCCTTGAGAAGAAGAAATGAGGTGAGGGATAGGCTCAGGTCTACAAAAACATTTCCTCTTCATCTGTGAATCCTTGTAAAATTCCCCAAGATGAAAATTCTTTTGCTTTGTAGAGTGAGCCTTTGATTCCTCTTGGATGTCCACTTCTTGGTTTTCATCTAAAATTAAGGGAAAAATTGGATTAGAATCCGCATAGAACAAGTATGCATCCTCAAAAGGATCTATATCACAACTACCAAGGGATGACTTAAAATTACTCTAAAAATGTTGTGACAGGTCATCCTCGAATGGAAAAACCAAATCTGTAATGATGTCAAGATCGGGCCACCAAACATATGAATCATATGCAAGTGAGGACCATTTTCCAAGAGGAGCCAACTCAATCCATTTTTCTTGAGGGATACCTTCAATTTTGTAAATGGGGTCTCCATAAAAAATGAGATGACCAACATCCCATCTACGTCTCCCAATTTGTATGAATGTGTCTATATGATCATCAACTAAGTTCAAGGGTTCTTTCATAAAACCATGAGTATGACTAAAAATAACCATCTCTTTGTCTTCGTGTGCCGGAAGAACAGAGGCTAGGGCAACTTCAATTGGATCTTCAATTTCTTCATCATTGAGACTAATTGCTTCTTCAACTTCATGCGTAGGAGGAAAGCAAGGCTGGACAAACTCACCTTAATCAAGCGAGAGCAAATATAATGATGTCTCAACATGTTGCGATTCATTGGAATTCTTCGTTCTGTTTATGGACATGCCCCTCCATCTCCCTTTCATTGCAAGGGGATTGATCCTTAATATAGATTTCTTTGTTTCCTTCCTTTCAAAAGGATCTATCGCATGCAAGGGATCCTCTAATACTTCTTAATTCACAAAGTCATGGAATAAAGTATCATTAATATCTTCAAAAAGGTCACAACTCATCATGTTCTCTTCTTGATGTGCAGGAGGAGAAGAGGCATGGATGTATTCATCAAGTGGAAGGGCAGATATAATCATTTCATCTTCATCAAATGTCTTGTCTAGATATTCAACATGAGAAACTTCATCAAGATCCTCCAAGCTTTTCTTCATCCTCATCTATAGGAAAACCTTCCCTGCAAAGAGCGTCTTTGAGCTCTTGGAAAGTGTCTTGCAAATTATGGGTAGCTGGTCGATAATGCCTGATAAATTCTTCAATGATATTTGTAGAAGATGGGATACTTGTTTGATTACAGGAGTGTGCAAGAAAACTCCTTTGACTTTATTCTAGTGAAGATACAAAAACTTTCATCAGCACATCTTCATGTAGCACATTTAAGCTTGAAGAATACTTCATATAATTCATGACATGGGTGACTGCTAAAATTGGATCACCATTAAATTTAGGGAAACTTGCACTCCACTCTATAGAGAATTGATTTGGATATCCAGGGATATTCTAAACATCAAGAGAATTGTACACCTTATGGAATGCCCATGGAAAGTCTCATGAGGCCATGGTTCCATTACTTAGGGTAATACCTCAATGGAGTTGCCAGATGAGCCTCAAGAAGAGTTCATCAAGGGTGGAAGGGGAATGTCCTTCAAGTGGAGTCAACGGGAAAGATAGGGGTAAAGGATTTGGGATGATAGCTTGCCAAAGTGTCTCTATGGCATGAAAGAGGATTCAAAATCTTTCCTCGCAATGACACCAACATGTTATTGCACAAGTTGTAGGTTGGGAAAAGCCCGACCCAAACCACAAGATGGAAAAAACTAGGAGAATACCTACCCATTGTCACCTTGGCCCAACCCAAACCACACGATGGAAAAAACTAGAAGAATAACTACCCACTATCACCTTTTCCCAACCCAAAGCACATGATGGAGACAACTAGGAGAATACCTACCCACTGTCACCTTAGATAGGTATTCCCGTCACTTTAGAGGTGAAGTACTGATCACCTCAAGGGGGGAATCCCGGGTGACCCTAGGGGGGAGTGATATGGAAAATGAATGAGTGGAGATGAGGCCCATGTAGGTCAATATACTATATGGAAATGGTGGCTTGATAATGATTCTTTAAGGTTTCTTGACGTTTCCAAGTCTTGGAGCACCTATAGAAGACGTTTGTACCTGCCCGAGACACAGGAAAAACCAAGTATACAAGCTATATGTTAAGTGGAAAATAAATTTAATCTTGTTGTACCTATTAGAAGCAGTCAACAAAGATACATATAAGCAAAGAAATGATTATTAGATTTTCTAAACGAGATGTTAAATTCAATTGAATGATGCAAGAGAAAAGCTAGCAAGTACTAGTGTAACTCAAGTATAAAAGCATTAAAATTTAGCAACAAATTAAGGCTGTTATAGACAAGTATTGCAGAGATATAATTGCATCCTTATGGCTGTAGAAAACGAGTTTTTAAAGAAGAAAAATCATCCACTAAAACTTGCAAAGAATCCACCCAAAATATGCGATAGGACTAGTAGATTATAAAGATAAATTATTAGCAACTTCTGACGGTTGAATTGGAGTTATTTAGAGATTTTTTTAGGGTTTTTTTCATTTCTAATGGTTGTAGCTTAAATTTTAAAACAACAAAAATAAGTTCTAAGAGAAACAAGATGACTTAAGGGATCAAGGATGCCTTAAGCACGTAGAACAATTTCCAATTTAGACAATCTCATAATATTGTGTTTTCATGTTTACCAATGCAAAGATTAATTTCTCCAATGCAATTAAGATTATTGTCTTTAACTATTGGGATAAGGAGTCAATTAAAAAAGATCTAGGAATGCTATCTCCTTGGGGGTGTAAACTCTTTTACTCCCCAAGGAAAGAAAAACTAGCTAGGAAGCACTAGGAGGGTGTAAGCCCTTTTACTTCTCGTAGTAGAACCTTGTGCGAAAATTATTCCAAGACAAAAATCATGAACTTAGTGGGGTTGTATGCCCTTATAATCCCCAATAAATCTAGCAAATTAAACTTGTAACCAATAAAATAAACAATACAAGATAGATTCCTCAACTTAGTCCAAACATTCACAATACAAACCTCTTCTTTACCAAGATATATCCACCACAATGAAAAAGAATAATACCAAGAGAGATAGTGCATTGCTTCTTCAATCAATAGAAAAGACAAACCATAACAAAAGCACAAGAGAGAGCGATTTCCCAAATAGGGTGCAAATTTCATCTAGAAGGCTTCTCACAATGGGAGAGCTATGATAAAATTAAATAGAGATGATCTCTATTTATAAAAATCCTCTAAATTGAGTTTTTCCACAAAACTTAGGGTAAACCACAAAGTAAGGGGACAACAACCCTTACTTTTCCTCTTTACATTATAAAATTCAATTTAAGTTTAAAAAAAATGCACAATAGAAACCCTAAGGTGACATCATCCCTCTAAGGGTGACGTCTTGACCCCTTGAGCAAGTCGTTGAAGTAGAAGGTTGAGGTCATTGGGGCTTTTAGAGCCTCCCTCTTATGCACTGTAGCATCCTCAAGTCATCTCCCAGCAAATCGTGCCAAGTGTCAATGAATAGCAACTCTACCACCACAACCTCAACCCTAGGTGACGTCAAGCCCTCTTTGTATGATGTTGTTTCCTCAAGAGTAAGTCGTTGGGCTAGTAAGAGGTTGGGTTAGTTTTTCCATGGTGTCATCTCATGCCTCCAGA
>ML783171.1:0-26322 GCA_009831015.1 Picea engelmannii | reverse complement strand
CTATGCAATTTTCCAAGTTTAGATATGGAAGGGTTGACAAAGTGACCTATTGGGTGAATCTTACCTCAAGTTTATGAGTGTTTTCCAAGGAGACCTTTCTCTAATTCATTTGGATGAAGTGACATGGATGGGGGAAATAACTTTTGGGCATGGGGTTCATGACATACAAGGGATTGTAGTGTCTTATTTATGGGTGCCTTTGTAGAGAGTGTGTTGCACCTTCATTTTCAATGCAACCTTTCTCCAAGCCCATTTATTTCCTTTTATTCTTTTAAAAGGTTTCTAGGTTGAAGCCAAGGTGGGGCTTCTACCTAAGAAAGAAAAAAATTTCCCATATCGACTCTACCCTGATCACATCATGCTTTCCCAAGTTGAAAACATGTGTGGGGCTTCTACCTAAGCATGAAAAACAGTGCCCACACATGCTCCACCTTGGTTGGCATTTTTTATTAGTTATTTTTTATGAGTCCCATCAATTTCTTATGAGAGACATTTCATGGTCCTTGGGATCCCTGGGCAAGTGTCTAGAAGGTTCATGATTGGATTTTATCTTTTTCCAGCTACAAGCCTCTGGGCCTTCAGCCCCTTCTTCCCATGAAATTAGGGACAACCCTTTCTTGGGTTAGTAGACCCGAAATACCAAAAGGTAAGGAGATGAGGGGATGAAGTGAAAAAAATGATAAGTATGGTCAGGAATGGCACAATGACTCGTCAAGAGGACCTCCTAGTAGAAAACCTATCCCTAAGGATGACCCACTTACTAGAGCGCAATGTCAACCACCAAAGTGAAACATGACAGAGAGCATAATGTCCACACAATCAAAAGAAGTTATAGATGCAACAAACTCAAATGCCTCAAATATTGAAATGACACTCACCATAATACCTGACTTGTACCTCATGGAGAAAGACCCATTGTCTTCTGGAATCCAACTGATGTGGTGGATACTGTCATGATGGAAATGGAATTCTGGTGACAAGGTGGGTCTCTGTCTGTGCAAGTGGACAGTACTAGTCAAGCTATCTCTCGGTACTCCATGTCTGCAATATGAGGTCCTCTAGACACCATCTCCCCTTAGTTATCCCTAGTAGTTGGGATTAGTACCATTTGGCTCCTACTTGGGGACATGTACTCACTGTAGAGTGCATGATAACTGCAACATCTCATTTTGGGCCTATACCTACACTAAAACATAAAATTGTAAAATCCAGGGTGGTTCTATCACCCTTCGTCCATATATATCAAAACCAAAAATGACAACTAATGTAGAAAATAAATTTTAGCATTTTTTCAAAAATTTCTAATCTTAACATGTAATATGATGACTTCAATATGAAAGTAGAGAAAAATGAAATATGAAATGCAACTAAACTATCATGAGTAATCAATATGCAAATGCAGGAAATTAAGA
The DNA here is from genome assembly GCA_009831015.1 of Picea engelmannii. Classification (NCBI taxonomy): domain Eukaryota; kingdom Viridiplantae; phylum Streptophyta; class Pinopsida; order Pinales; family Pinaceae; genus Picea; species Picea engelmannii. The sequence goes on along the minus strand of ML783171.1, from coordinate 24,910 downwards.
TGATCTACCTACTTACCTGGGACCTTGGGGCCCTGAATGTCAAGTGATAACTGATGTCAAGTGAAGTCATACAACCAATGCAATCATTTGTTCATCATTTCATCAAGGTATGTCCCCCTATTCTTAAGCATGAAATACAACAAGGATAAGTTGACCACATAATGATCATGAGGATAAATAGGCATATAATCAATCATGAAATGAGACCAATGGAGATGGGTGGGAGGGAGGAAATATTTCTGAAAATAACAACTACACTTCTGATCATCCTGGAAATCCTGCCTAAAAGGATATCCACAAGCTCGATCAATCCATCTCTGAAGAGAGCTAGCATAAGTAGAAAATGGCTCATTTTCATCCCCATTAGCATGATCATTGCTTTCTGAAGACTAAGAAGACATGAAAGATTCCAGGATTTCCTTGAGAAGAAGAAATGAGGTGAGGGATAGGCTCAGGTCTACAAAAACATTTCCTCTTCATCTGTGAATCCTTGTAAAATTCCCCAAGATGAAAATTCTTTTGCTTTGTAGAGTGAGCCTTTGATTCCTCTTGGATGTCCACTTCTTGGTTTTCATCTAAAATTAAGGGAAAAATTGGATTAGAATCCGCATAGAACAAGTATGCATCCTCAAAAGGATCTATATCACAACTACCAAGGGATGACTTAAAATTACTCTAAAAATGTTGTGACAGGTCATCCTCGAATGGAAAAACCAAATCTGTAATGATGTCAAGATCGGGCCACCAAACATATGAATCATATGCAAGTGAGGACCATTTTCCAAGAGGAGCCAACTCAATCCATTTTTCTTGAGGGATACCTTCAATTTTGTAAATGGGGTCTCCATAAAAAATGAGATGACCAACATCCCATCTACGTCTCCCAATTTGTATGAATGTGTCTATATGATCATCAACTAAGTTCAAGGGTTCTTTCATAAAACCATGAGTATGACTAAAAATAACCATCTCTTTGTCTTCGTGTGCCGGAAGAACAGAGGCTAGGGCAACTTCAATTGGATCTTCAATTTCTTCATCATTGAGACTAATTGCTTCTTCAACTTCATGCGTAGGAGGAAAGCAAGGCTGGACAAACTCACCTTAATCAAGCGAGAGCAAATATAATGATGTCTCAACATGTTGCGATTCATTGGAATTCTTCGTTCTGTTTATGGACATGCCCCTCCATCTCCCTTTCATTGCAAGGGGATTGATCCTTAATATAGATTTCTTTGTTTCCTTCCTTTCAAAAGGATCTATCGCATGCAAGGGATCCTCTAATACTTCTTAATTCACAAAGTCATGGAATAAAGTATCATTAATATCTTCAAAAAGGTCACAACTCATCATGTTCTCTTCTTGATGTGCAGGAGGAGAAGAGGCATGGATGTATTCATCAAGTGGAAGGGCAGATATAATCATTTCATCTTCATCAAATGTCTTGTCTAGATATTCAACATGAGAAACTTCATCAAGATCCTCCAAGCTTTTCTTCATCCTCATCTATAGGAAAACCTTCCCTGCAAAGAGCGTCTTTGAGCTCTTGGAAAGTGTCTTGCAAATTATGGGTAGCTGGTCGATAATGCCTGATAAATTCTTCAATGATATTTGTAGAAGATGGGATACTTGTTTGATTACAGGAGTGTGCAAGAAAACTCCTTTGACTTTATTCTAGTGAAGATACAAAAACTTTCATCAGCACATCTTCATGTAGCACATTTAAGCTTGAAGAATACTTCATATAATTCATGACATGGGTGACTGCTAAAATTGGATCACCATTAAATTTAGGGAAACTTGCACTCCACTCTATAGAGAATTGATTTGGATATCCAGGGATATTCTAAACATCAAGAGAATTGTACACCTTATGGAATGCCCATGGAAAGTCTCATGAGGCCATGGTTCCATTACTTAGGGTAATACCTCAATGGAGTTGCCAGATGAGCCTCAAGAAGAGTTCATCAAGGGTGGAAGGGGAATGTCCTTCAAGTGGAGTCAACGGGAAAGATAGGGGTAAAGGATTTGGGATGATAGCTTGCCAAAGTGTCTCTATGGCATGAAAGAGGATTCAAAATCTTTCCTCGCAATGACACCAACATGTTATTGCACAAGTTGTAGGTTGGGAAAAGCCCGACCCAAACCACAAGATGGAAAAAACTAGGAGAATACCTACCCATTGTCACCTTGGCCCAACCCAAACCACACGATGGAAAAAACTAGAAGAATAACTACCCACTATCACCTTTTCCCAACCCAAAGCACATGATGGAGACAACTAGGAGAATACCTACCCACTGTCACCTTAGATAGGTATTCCCGTCACTTTAGAGGTGAAGTACTGATCACCTCAAGGGGGGAATCCCGGGTGACCCTAGGGGGGAGTGATATGGAAAATGAATGAGTGGAGATGAGGCCCATGTAGGTCAATATACTATATGGAAATGGTGGCTTGATAATGATTCTTTAAGGTTTCTTGACGTTTCCAAGTCTTGGAGCACCTATAGAAGACGTTTGTACCTGCCCGAGACACAGGAAAAACCAAGTATACAAGCTATATGTTAAGTGGAAAATAAATTTAATCTTGTTGTACCTATTAGAAGCAGTCAACAAAGATACATATAAGCAAAGAAATGATTATTAGATTTTCTAAACGAGATGTTAAATTCAATTGAATGATGCAAGAGAAAAGCTAGCAAGTACTAGTGTAACTCAAGTATAAAAGCATTAAAATTTAGCAACAAATTAAGGCTGTTATAGACAAGTATTGCAGAGATATAATTGCATCCTTATGGCTGTAGAAAACGAGTTTTTAAAGAAGAAAAATCATCCACTAAAACTTGCAAAGAATCCACCCAAAATATGCGATAGGACTAGTAGATTATAAAGATAAATTATTAGCAACTTCTGACGGTTGAATTGGAGTTATTTAGAGATTTTTTTAGGGTTTTTTTCATTTCTAATGGTTGTAGCTTAAATTTTAAAACAACAAAAATAAGTTCTAAGAGAAACAAGATGACTTAAGGGATCAAGGATGCCTTAAGCACGTAGAACAATTTCCAATTTAGACAATCTCATAATATTGTGTTTTCATGTTTACCAATGCAAAGATTAATTTCTCCAATGCAATTAAGATTATTGTCTTTAACTATTGGGATAAGGAGTCAATTAAAAAAGATCTAGGAATGCTATCTCCTTGGGGGTGTAAACTCTTTTACTCCCCAAGGAAAGAAAAACTAGCTAGGAAGCACTAGGAGGGTGTAAGCCCTTTTACTTCTCGTAGTAGAACCTTGTGCGAAAATTATTCCAAGACAAAAATCATGAACTTAGTGGGGTTGTATGCCCTTATAATCCCCAATAAATCTAGCAAATTAAACTTGTAACCAATAAAATAAACAATACAAGATAGATTCCTCAACTTAGTCCAAACATTCACAATACAAACCTCTTCTTTACCAAGATATATCCACCACAATGAAAAAGAATAATACCAAGAGAGATAGTGCATTGCTTCTTCAATCAATAGAAAAGACAAACCATAACAAAAGCACAAGAGAGAGCGATTTCCCAAATAGGGTGCAAATTTCATCTAGAAGGCTTCTCACAATGGGAGAGCTATGATAAAATTAAATAGAGATGATCTCTATTTATAAAAATCCTCTAAATTGAGTTTTTCCACAAAACTTAGGGTAAACCACAAAGTAAGGGGACAACAACCCTTACTTTTCCTCTTTACATTATAAAATTCAATTTAAGTTTAAAAAAAATGCACAATAGAAACCCTAAGGTGACATCATCCCTCTAAGGGTGACGTCTTGACCCCTTGAGCAAGTCGTTGAAGTAGAAGGTTGAGGTCATTGGGGCTTTTAGAGCCTCCCTCTTATGCACTGTAGCATCCTCAAGTCATCTCCCAGCAAATCGTGCCAAGTGTCAATGAATAGCAACTCTACCACCACAACCTCAACCCTAGGTGACGTCAAGCCCTCTTTGTATGATGTTGTTTCCTCAAGAGTAAGTCGTTGGGCTAGTAAGAGGTTGGGTTAGTTTTTCCATGGTGTCATCTCATGCCTCCAGAGGAAATCATCATCATCTGACATGTGGGCCCTGACATCCAACCTGTGGGCTTCAAGACCCAAGGAAGCCAATGCTAGGCTTGTTCTTCCAAATCTATCCACCAACTAGGTTTTGCAAAGACAATGAATATTCCCTCCAAGGATCTCAAGTCAAATGCATCATGATGAGTAAATCAAATCAATAAAAGATCCATCCAAGCATGTACTTCCAAACTACCTTATCAAAATAAACAAGTGCTCAAAGACCCCATGCAATTTTCCAAGTTTAGATATGGGAGGGTTGACAAAGCAATCTATTGGGTGAATCTTACCTAAAGTTTAGGAGTGTTTTCCAAGGGAACCTTTCTCTAAGTCATGTGGATGAAGTGACATGGATGGGGGCAAACAATTTTGGGCATGGGGTTCATGACATACACGGGATTGTAGTGTCTCATTTATGGGTTTTGTTAACACAAGGATCTGCAGATTGTTTCTTAAGAATCAGACATAAATTGAGGTTTACCCTCAAGAGAATTATGGTGTAAATCATGTGGAATTTTGCCCATGATTTCCACAGGGAAAATGAAAAGATTGGAAGCCTAAGCAGCTTAAGAACCCTATCTCCACCTATCACATCTCCCTTTCGGATACCTCCTCTCACCTCCCAACACCTTTCCCACTCACATTCCACTCTCCCTTACACGTCACCTCCTCCCCACCTATCACAATGCCCTCGTTCCTCTTCCACCTATGCCTTTCCCTTTTCCATCGCAACCTCGTCCCATCCTCTGCTCCCCCAATCGCTTCCTTCCACATGGTCATCGCTCACTCATTGGGCCATGTGAGTTTTTTTCAAGCACCTCGCTCCACATCACACCTGCGCATACACTATCATATTGCCACCTGCAAATCTCGCATTGGTCACAGACAAATACCATTCATGGCCTCAAGGTGTCAGGATGGACTCGCATAAGTCATTGGCACCGTCTGAGAACAATTATGGGTGTCAGGCCCAATCTTGATCCCAATGAAGACAATTATTAAAGATTGTGGGTGGTAGTTGAGACCTCATCTCATCCCATAAATGGAAAACGATTGCAGAGAGAAACCATGAAGGCACACTGACGATCTGAGAATTCCTTGTGGGCAATTTTTCCTATAAAACACATAATTGCACTTGACTGGCATCTGACATGAGGAAATTTGCAAAATTTGACAGGGAAGGCACCGACTGAAGGATTTGAAGGTAGTGATCCTATCACATTCCTGGTGGTTGCAACATTTTAGTATATATAGGCAGTTTTGATATTTTGTTAAGGTCGAATGGTTGAGCTAGGCTCCCTGCTATTGTAATATTTTGATTGAGAACAATTGGTTCTCTAGTTATGTATTTGTTTTTGAGACATCTTGGTTAATCTAAGTCAGCTTTCTTACTCCATCTTATTTTCCTTTGATACTAAGAGAGTTCATGTTTGATTGATTCACATGAATTGTTGTAACTGTATTATGATAAATGTTTGATTATAGTATTGTTATGATTTCATTCAGCTTCCTTGAAATTTTAATCCAAGAGGACCTTGTGTTTAAGTTTTTCCCCCTTAGGCTACTGGAAAATATGATGTTCATAGTGGACCTCTACACTTTTCTCAATAAATATTCCTCCTACTCACCCTTACTCCAACTTACTGACTGAAGTTGATTTAAGACCTCAATGGCTGGTGCATGCTAGTCTAGATTTTTGAGTTAGAACATTGTTATTATTGAGTTTTATCAATTTGAGCACTCAAAACTCAATTACTTGTGACATATAAACTGTTGGGTACTGGGCTTACCTTCAATGAAATTTGAAGGTGACTTCTAGTGCTAAAATTTATGGCACCACTGCCGGGGAATGAATTGAAGACATTTCCCTGGGATAGAACGACAAAGAGATTCTGATTTTGAAGGTGCATTAGACATTAGAACCATTGAAGATTGTGACTTACACCTGGAGACTCCACTGTGGTGACTCCACTCTTTCAGTTGTGGTTGCCTCTAGCACACCTGAAGCTGACCCAGAGAACATTTCTCGAGAAGGATTTTAGCAATTGCTTTCTCAGCTCAAAAGTTCCCTGGGAGAACGACAACGATCAGATTTGGTCTTTGATGGTGAACAAAGACCAGACACATTCGACTACATATATTTCAGCTGGAGATTCCATGTTTAAAGGATCCACTGGAGACTCCATGTTTAAAGGATCCACTAGAGACTCCACTAATTTGAAATGGACAGGATCTTGGCTCGAAGGTTTGCTCCTTTTAATTTTTTTGTTGTTCCTGGTTTTCCAAATGTTGTCCCTACTGTTGATGAATGGGATGATTATCTTCCGAGTTTCAGAGGAAGCAAGTATGACCATCCCAGTGAACACTTATTTAATTTTCATGCATGCATGCTTGAGTGAAATTTTGTTCACGAGGATGTCTTGATCAAGATGTTCAGGTTTTCTTTAGAGGAAAATGGTCATGAATGGTGCCAATCTCTCCCTGCAGCTAGTATCCATTCTTTGAAGGATTTTCATGATGATTTTAATTTACATTATGAGAAGATTTACATGTCTCATCTTATATTGGATGACTATTGTAAGAAGTTTGCATCCCACATCGAGCAAATGATAGAGCCGTCCTCATATGATGAGTCTGGTAAAGAAATGAATTAAAGCCTTTCTCTTTATATTTCCCAAGAAGAAGACCTTCTAGGTATGATTGATAATAGCAGTGATCATTGCATAACCATCGATGCATTATATTCTGCCCCTGATGCACCTATTGTCTTAGATTTAAAAAAGGAGATAGTTGTGGAAGAGGATTCTTCTCTTTTCCTTCAAGAGGTTTCTCATGACATTTTTCCACCTGGGATTGAAGAGAAGAATCAAGAGATCGCTCCTTTTATTCCTGATAGAGAATCTTTGCACTCATCCTTTTTTGATGAGTATTTTGATGAAGAAGAGTAGATCACTGCATCACATTTCGATGACTAGGGAAGTGGGCTGCCTATATATGACATCGATGGATCTGATCCCATTATAGAGGATTTCCAAGAACATACTACAGAGCCCCTTCCTTTATACATTGAGGAAAAGCATGGTGTGGAAATCGACCATCCTAGGCTTATAGAAGATAAGGAGCAGAGCTTTACCATGGCCCCTGTGTGTGACGGTTATGACTCTGAGCCTTGGGAGAGCCATGAAGAAGGAGGGGAAGAGCCAAATGTGCAGTTTAAATCCTGCTGAGAGCTTGTAAGTGAGCAACCTTCACTAGGGATCAGTCAATCTGCATCAGTATTTCACTCACCTGTGATTATCGCAGACATTCAACTAGATGTGAGCAGCTGTAAGGAAGAGCATGTTTTTTGTCACTTGTTCCATGAAATGGCCAGGGAGTATATGGAGTTTCATTTCCTTCATGTTTTGGAGCCACCCAACTTTATCCTAACTTCAGCACTAGGAGGAAAGCCAAAGGATGTAATCATTTTGCTGTCACGGTTACATCATCTGATGTCAATCACTGACAAAGTCAGTGAATTTCCAGTTAGGAAGCTGCTTGACTGGCTCTGGTAGAAATTTGCTTTCACCTAGCACTGTGTAAAAAATCAGTTAGTCTAGGAGTGTATATAAATAAGCTCCATCTGGATCATGTGTGTTTGCTTTCATTTTTTAGAATATGTACTAGTCAACATGTATTCCTCATCAGAACGTTTTTTAGCTTGACTCCATAGCCCAATGCATAAGGAGACTGAAACTACAAAAGGATTTCTTAGAGCCTCACAGAGAGGTCTATATCCCCCATGGAGCCTATATGTTAACACAAGGATATGCAGACTGTTTCTTAAGAATCAAACAAAAATTAAGGTTTACCCTCAAGAGCATTATGGTGTAAATCATGTGGCATTATGCCCATGATTTCCACAGGGAAAATGAAAAGATTGGAGGCCTAAGCAGCTCAAGAACCCTCTCTCCACCTATCACATCTCCCTTCCCGATACCTCCTCTCACCCCTTGACACCTGTCCCACTCACATTCCACTCTCCCTTACACGTCACATCCTCCCTGCCTATCACACCTCCCTTGTTCCTCTTACACCTCTTCCTTTACCTTTGCCACCACAACCTCATCCCAACCTTCGCTCCCCCAATCGCTTCCTTCCACATGGTCGTTGCTCACTCATTGGGCCATGCGAGTTTTCACCAAGCACCTTGCTCCACATCACTCCTGTGCATACGCTATTAGACTGCCACCTGCAAAGCTCGCATTGGTCACAGACAAGGACCATTCATGGCCTCGAGGTGTCAAGATGGACTCGCAGAAGTCATTGGCACCATCTGAGAACAGTTATGGGTGTCAAGCCCAGTACTGATCCCAATGAAGACAATTACTGGATATTGTGGGCAACAGTTGAGACCTCGTCTCATCCCATAAATGGAAAATGATTGCAGAGAGAAACCATGAAGTCACATAGACAATTTGAGACTTACTTGTGGGCAATTGTTTTTGTAAAACACATAATTGTACCTGGCTAGCGTCTGAGATGAGGAAATATGAAAAATCTGACAGGGAAGGCGCCAACTGAAGGCTTTGAAGGCAGTGATATGATCACATTCCTAGTGGTTGTAAAATTTTAGTATATATAGGCAGTTTTGATATTTTGTTAAGGTCGAATGGTTGAGCTAGGCTCCCTGCTATTGTAATATTTTGATTGAGAACAACTGGTTCTCTGGTTATGTATTTGTTTTTGAGACATCTTGGTTAATCTAAGTCAACTTTCTTACTCCATCTTATTTTCCTCTGATACTGAGAGAGTTCATGATTGATTGATTCACATGGATTGTTGTAACTGTATTATGATAAATGTTTTATTATAGTACTGTTATGATTTCTTTCAGCTTCCTTGAAATTTGAATCCAAGAGGACCTTGTGTTTAAGTTTTTCCACCTTAGGCTGCTGGAAAATCTGATGTTCATAGCGGACCTCTACACTTTTCTCACTAAATCTTCCTCCTACTCACCCTTACTCCAACTTACTGACTGAATTTGATTCAAGACCTCAATGGCTGGTGCATGCTAGTCCATATTTCTGAGTTAGAATGCTAGTATTATTGAGTTTTCTCCATTTGACCACTCAAAATTCAATTACCTGTGACATATAAAATGATGGGTACTGGGATTACCTTCAATGCAATCTAAAGGTGATTTCTAGTACTAATAGGTTCCTTTGTAGAGAGTGTGATGCACCTTCATTTTTAATGCAATCTTTTTCCAAGCCCATTTATTGCCTCTTATTCTTTTAAGATGTTTCCAGGTTGAAGCCAAGGTGGGGCTTCTACCTAAGCATGGAAAACAATGCCCACCTTGACTGTCCCTAGTCAAATCATGCTTCCCCAAGTTGAAAACATGTGTGGGGCTTCTACCTAAGCATGAGAAATGGTTCCCACACATGCTCCACCTTGGTTGGCATTTTTTATTAGTTATTTTTTACAGGTCTCATCAGTTTCTTATGAGAGACATTTCATGGTACTCGGGATTCATGGGAAAGCATCTAGAAGGTTTATGATTGACTTTTATCTTTTTCCAGCTACAAGCCTCTAGGAATTCAACCCCTTATTCCCATGAAATGAGGGACAACCCCTTCATGGGTCAGTACACCCCAAAATCCCAAAAGGTAAGGATATGAGGGGATGAAGTGCAGAAAATGAAAAGTATGGTTAGGAATGGCACGATGACTTGTCAAGATGACCTCCCAATAGAAAACTTATCCCTAAGGGTGAACCACTTACTAGGGTGAAATGTAAACCGCCAAAGTGAAACTGGGAAAAGAGCATAATGTCCAAGTAAACATTACATAATCAAAATAAATTATAGATGCAACAAACTCAAATGCTTTAAATATTGAAATGACACTCACCATAATACCTGATTTGTGCTTCATATAGCAAGACCCATTGTCGTCTAGAAGCCAGGTGATGTGGTGTATACCACCATGATGAACCTGGAACTATGGTGGTGAGGTGGGTCTCTCTCTCTCTGCAAGTGGACAATGTTGGTCATGTTGTCTCTTGGTACTCCATGTCTGCAACCCGGGGGCCTTGTTATCACATAAGTTGTAGGTTGGAAAAAACTTGACCTAATCGTAAAATTGCGACAACTAAGAGACTACCTATCCACTGTCACCTTAGATAGGTGTTCTCATCACTTTAGAGGTGAAGTGGTTACCTCAAGGGGGGAATCTCGATGACCCTAGGGGGGAATGAGATGGAAAGTGTGATGTATGTTTTGGTTGTGGAGCCTGATTATATTCATGATTCAAAGGTCTTTGTTTCTAGCCATATTTATACCCCGTCAAGACTATACACCCCTCCACATGGGGGGTTGTAGGGGGGATTCCCCCCCCCCCCGCTACAGGGTCTGGGGGAAAGCGGGGGTTCAGGGAAGAAGCCCTCAAATGAAAAATTGGCTTGTAAATGTATATTGTAATTTCATTGTAAATTTGGACCGTTCATTATAAGGTCGTAGATCTAACAATAGAAGTTATGTTAGGGTTTTTTTTCCCTAGAAGGCAACCCTCTTTTATGAGGGAATTATATTGCGGCTATGTATCATTGTGAATATTTTATTCTGAGAGAGGATACTATGAGAGAAACAAGAGGAGGTTACAATAGGTGTGTTGTAGGTTGTATCCCTTCATTTTGTTGGATAATGAAAGGAAGGACCTGACAATTTCTCTAGTGGACGTAGCCCACATTGGGTGAACCATGTATATCCGTGTCTCTATTGTATTGTGTATCTTCTATGTTTTATTTATGCATTTGTTTTATTTTATTACTCTGCGATCATGTTTTTTTAACAACTAGTATCAAAGCGAAAGGTAACTTGCAAGAAAAGAGGTTTCCTGGTTTAAGTGGGAGCAATGGTGGAAGATGGAATGTTTAGGGTTGAGAAATTTAATGGCCAAAACTTCTAGTTATGGAAGATACATATTGAAGATTGTTTATATCAAAAGGATCTATTCCTACCATTGTGTGGAATAACAAAGAAGATGATGGCCATAAAGGATGAAGAATGGGAGGTGCTTGACATAAAGGCACTAGGAACGATATGATTGAGCCTGACAACGCCAATAGCTTTCAATATTTCAAAAGAAAAGATAACGAAGGAGATGCTGGACACATTGGATAAACTGTATGAAAAACCCTCAACATCCAATAATGTATTTCTAATGAAGATATTATTTAATATGAATATGTCAAAAGGTGGGTCGGTTGCAGATCATTTAAATGAATTTAATATGGTTACTAATCAAGTAAGTTATGTAAAAGTGGACTTTGGTGATGAGGTCAGGGCTCTTCTAATCTTGTGCTCATTGCCAGAAAGTTGGAATGGCTTGGACATGGCTGTAATTAACTCTGTCTCTAGTTCAAACAATCTAAAATTTGTTGATGTTTTTGGTGTTATCCTTAGAGAGGAAATGCGATGGAAAATCATAGGTGAGACATCAGGTAATGCGTTAAACATGGAGAACAAGGGAAGACAAAAGGATAGAGGAAAGGGCTCAAGGAACCATGGGAATTATAGGAAGGGCAGATCCAAATCCAAACTGTGAAAGATAAAGTGTTGGAATTGTGGGAAGAAAGGACATTTGAAGAAAGATTGCAGAGCTCCAAAGAAACAAACAGATGGATAGGAGGAGAAAAATCAGGAAGCAAATGTAACAGGTGATGTGTTACAATATGCTTTGATTCTTTCTATAGATAATATTTCTGAGTCTTGGGTAGTATATTTAGGGGCTTTATTTCATGCCACACCCCATAGGAAACATTTTCTAGATTATGTTCAAGGTGATTTTGGACAGGTTCGTTTGGGTGATGATGCACCATGCAAAATTGTTGGAATGGGAAAGGTAAAAATAAAGCAAAGGAATGGAAACCAATGGTTGTTGAAAGAGGTAAGACATGTTCCATATCTAATAAAAAATCTAATTTCAACAGGGAAGTTGGAAAGTGAAGGTTGTATATCCATATTTACAGATAAGGTATGGAAGGTCACCAAAGGATCACTGGTGATAGCAAAAGGAGAGAAGGTAGGTACATTGTATTTATGTACTGGTAATAATGACTCTTATATATCTTTAGCTTATACCGGAGTGGATACAAAACTGTGGCATCATAGTCTTGGACACATGAGTAATAAGGGGATGCAGATACTTCAAAAAATAAATTTGTTTCCAAATCTTAAACAAATTGATTTGGATTTCTATGAGCACTGTGTTTATGGAAAACATAAGAGAGTCATATTTCTCAGAGTTGGAAAAGAAAAGAAGAGTAAAAGGTTATATCTTGTGCATATAGATGTATGGGGATCAACTCAGGTATCATCTCTTGGTGGCTCTCATTATTAAGTTACTTTTATTGATGATGCAACTAGAAAAACTTGGGTTTTTTGCATTTGACAAAAATCTGATGTTTTTGATACTTTTAAGAAACGAAAAGCTTTGGTTGAGAATGAGATAGGAAAAAGGTTGGAGTGTCTCAGATTAGACAATGGAGGTGAATATTACAACAAGGATTTTGATGATTATTGTTCATACCATGGGATTCGTAGAGAGAAAACAGTTCTAGGAACACCACAAGAAAATAGTGTGTCTGAAAGGATGAATAGGACAATCCTGGAGCATGCAAGGAGTATGAGATTGCATGTTGGGTTGCCCTTACAGTTTTGGGAAAATGATGTAAATACTGTTGTTTACTTAATAAACATATGACCTTCAAGATCTTTGTATGGTGGAATTCCAGAGGAGGCATGGACAGGTAAAAAGGTAAACTATTCTCTTTTGAATATTTTCGATTGTGAAGCATTTGTCCATATTGATAAAGAAAATAGAACAAAGCTTGAGGCAAAATCCAAGAAGTGTACCTTTATTGGATACGGTGTTAATGACTTTTGTTATCGCTTATGGGATTATGAAAATCACAAAATCATTAAGAGTAGAGATGTCATAGTCAATGAGAAGGTCATGTACAAAGATCAGTTGCAGGGAAAGAAATAGGAAAAAGAAAAACCAGAATACACAGTGATTTATGAGATCACTGAAAAAGAAATTCCAAAGGTACCATAAAATCAAAATGTGCAACAACGAGAGTAGAAAGTACCTCAAACTCCTACAAGTGTTGTTAGAATATATATCAGGTTAAGTAGACCCCCTGAATGATACTCTCCTTCATTGTATTATTTATTGTTGACTAATTATGGTAAACCATAATGTTATGAAGAGGCAATGCAGGTAGACACTAAAATGAAGTGGGAGCAAGGCATGAAAGAAGAAATGGATTCCCTGGTAAATAACCAGACTTGGGACTTGGTTCAATTTCCTACAAGAAAAAGAGCATTGCATAATAAATGGGTTTACAATTTGAAGGAAGAAGATGGAGGCAAAAAGTGGTACAAGGTTAGACTTGTTGTAAAGGGGTTTGCACAAAAGAAAGGTATATATTTTGATGAAATGTTTTCTCTTGTTGTTAAGATGACTTCAATTAGGACTATTTTACGTCTTCTGGTAGTAGAATATTTGTATCTTGAACATTTAGATGTAAAAACAACTTTTCTCCATGGGGATTTGGATGAAGAGATTTATATGCTGCAGCCACATGGGTATGAGGTCAAAGGGAAAGAAAATTTGGTATGAATGTTGAAAAAGAGCTTGTATTGCCTAAATAAATATCCAAGGAAGTGGTATTTGAAGTTTGAAAGGTTTATGACAGAACAAGGTTATAGTAGATGTCATTTTGATCACTGTGTTTATTTTAAAAGGATAGAAAATTGAAGCTATATTATCTTTCTATTGTATGTAGATGGCATGCTTGTTGTACGGTCTAATATGCAAGATATAAATGTGCTCAATAAGAAATTGGATAATTCATTTGCGATAAAGGATTTGGGCAAGGCAGAGAAAATCCTTGGTATGAGAATAACAAGAGACACAAAAAAAGTGCAAATTGACATTGTCTCAGGATGAGTACATAGAGAAGTTGTTGGGGAGGTTTAGAATGCATAATGAAAAACCAGTTAGTACACCTTTGGCCATAAATTTCAAATTAACCAAAGAAATGTGTCCCAAGACACAGGAGGAGATAGAATACATGTCCAGGGTCCCTTATTCATTAGTAGTTGGCAGCTTGATGTATGTGATGGTTTGCATAAGACCAGATATTGCACATGCAGTGGGGGTTGTGAGCAGGTATATGAATAATCCAGGTAAAGAACATTGGGAGGTAGTAAAGTGGAATCTCAGGTATTTGAGAGGTAATTCTACTCATGCATTATGTTTTGGAGGTTCAGACACCGTTCTACAGGGATATGTTGATTCAGATATGGCAGGTGATAAAGATAGCAGGAGGAGCACCACAGGGTATGTTTTTATTGTAGATGGAACAACAATAAGTTGGATTTCAAAACTGCAAAAGGTTGTTGCACTTTCAACAACAGAAAAAAAGTATGTTGTTTCTAAAGAGGCTAGTAAATAAATGATTTATTTACAGATGTTTATGGAGGAATTGGGAAAGAAGCAGGAGAATAGCAGGTTGTACTGTGACAGTGAGAGTTCCATTCATCTTGTAAATAACTCATCCTTCCATTCCAAGACTAAGCATATACAACTCAGGTATCATTTCATACGATCCATCTTGGAAGATGTACATTTGAAGTTGGAAAAGATACATACTAGCCAAAATCTTGTAGACATGTTAACAAAGGGAGTAACCAGGGATAAACTGAGTTCCTGCTCAATTTCAGTTGGTCTTCAAGCATGATGGTGAAGATGAGAAATTTACTAGGTCCAAGAATTATCATAGCCCAACATATACAACAATAGTGGATTTGTTGTGATCAGTATCCAAGTGGGATATTGTTGGTTGTGGAGCTTGATTATCTTCCTGATTCAAAGGTCTTTGTTTTCAGCCATGTTTATCTTGGAATACTGAGAGGGAGGGGGTGAATCAGTATTACCCTTTTTCAACAATTAGCAGTTACTTTTATATTTTTTTTATTACCACAATAGATTAACAATGGAATTGTTTGTAAAATCAATTATATAAATATAATTAATGGGAATTACAAGGATTTATGAAGAATAATGAAGGACACCAATCCTTTTTAGAGCACCAACTCTAGGAGACACAAATTCCCTTCTTCAGGGAACAAACCCTAGGAAACACCAACTCACTTGTTTATTTAGGGAACCAACCCTAGGAAGCACCAACTCCCTTGTTTATTTAGGGCACCAACCCCAGGAAGCACCAACTCCCTTAAATTACACTTACTTATTAAAGGATATCCTTTTGTGCTCCTCCCTTCCACCCTCACTTCATAAGAATCATCAATTCTTCTTCTTGGACTCTACTGTTGTTTTGATCTTTTGATTTGGACTACAGAGACACTTTCTTCTCACCATTCTTTCTCGTTTATATAATCTTCTAACTGGTGTGAGCTATGAAGCATTGTGTCCCTTGGTTTGGACCATCACACCTCTTCATTTTAAATTAAAAATAATATTTTATTATTATTCAAAAATTATTGTGAAGGATTTTAATTTAGTGAGGGTGCTTTTCATAATTCGATCACAGGTATGGATCGATTTATTTTAACTCAATTCCATGTCTCTACAAATATTGCAGAAATCGAATTCTACAGAGGTGCTTCCTTCAAACCATTTACATGTGACCATCTATGCAAAACCACGATATTATTATTTAAGCGATGTTCCCAGTGCCTCATGGCTTATGTGTTTGTAAACCATGACCAGGGTCTGGAACCTAGTCCTCTGGTACTTCGGCCTTCGGGAATTTTTCTCTCTCATCCAATATTCCAGAGTTTCAACTCTTCCAAGTGGTTACTTCTCAAAAGGGTTGATCTGATATTTGGCATGATTCCTAGAACCAAATCAATGGTCTGTATTTGATCCTTACACTATCCTTCCACTGCTTAATCCAATGGCTATGACTTAATCAAAGGTTGAGATCAATGACCATTGTTTACTTCGGGACTTCAGGGGTTCAGAGGTCCAAGTAATTGTTGTTGCAATTTCCACCGGAGTTGGTTAGCACCGAAGTGTTCAACATGGGAGTGCTTACATCATCTTTCCACTATGTTTTGATCTCACGGTCATGTGAGAATCTAGAGGATATTAGATCAACGGTTAGCATTGGCTTCGGCCTTCGGCGCTTCGGGTAATTATTGGTTTCCCCCGAAGGACAAAACTCTCGGAGTGAATTAACTTGCCGACGTCACTCCTGACTTGGCACTGACTGATGGCTGCCACATGTCACCTAGATTCACGACTTTCGTAACCTAAAGTGACAATTGGACCTTGACACTTGTCACCATCTGATTGCACCACATGTCCTTGTTGACGTTGTCTTGATGAAGTGGATCTTCTGATGTGGCACATGTTCTCCTCTTGGTCGTAGGTTCATATGAATCCTTGATCCAACGATTGTGATCAGCTCTTAGATCAATGATAAAAATTTATTTCGGCCTTCGAGTCTTTGGGTTATTTGTTCCCAATTCTCAATTCTCCCGAAGTGAGATTCCCTGAATAAACCTCGAGCAACTTGAATTCATCTAACTATCCATATTTGACGCGAAATGCTTAACAAGATCCAACGGTTGTAGGGATTTCAGCTATTAGGGATCTCGTGAATCCTTGATCCAACAACTGTGATTAGTTCTAGATCAATGGTCTAGATTCATTTTGGCCTTCGAGACTTTGGGTTATTCATTCCCAATTCTCAATTCCCCCAAAGTGATATTCCCCAAATAAATCTCGAGCAAGTTGACTTCATCTAACGATCCATATTTGACATGAAAATCTTAACATGATCCAACAGTTGTTGGGATTTCGACTATTTAGGGATCTCATGAATCCTTAATCCAACGACTGTGATTAGCTCTAGATCAATGGTCTAGATTCATTTCAGCCTTTGGGACTTTGGCTTATTCGTTCCCAATTCTCAATTCTCCCGGAGTGAGATTCCCCAATTAAGCCTCAAGCAATTTGAATTCATCTAACAATCCTATTTTGTCCTGAAATCTACATCAGTGGACAAGATTCTCCCTTGATTCTTTTGCAGTTTTACTGTGGGGATTTCAATCCTGATCGCGTTTCTGCAATGCACTTTCCCTTCTGAGATTTTTGGTAGTTTCCTCTGCATGTTGTTCATAACAACTCATCATCCTTGCAATGCGCTTTCCCTTCTGATATTTTTGGTTTTGTACTGACTGATCAAGATCATTGATATGTTGGGAATTTGATCCCAATGGTGTTTCTGCATTGCGTTGATCTTGTGAAATATAATGCGCTTCCTCTCCTGAGCTTTTGGTAGATTCCTTTGCATGTTGTTCATAACAACTCATCATTACATCATAATGACATCGGCTATTGACAACAATGACATAATCAACATTGATCATTTTGGCCCTTTTTGACATCAATGCCAACACCATAACACCATGCCCAACATTCTCCCCCTTTGGCATTGATGGAAACCTTTTTTCTTTTTAAATTTCTTCCCTTATCAATTTCCTCCCCCTTTAACAACAATGGCAGAGGGGATCTTTCTTCGCCCGACCTGTGGCAATGCTCCCCCTGACCATGTGCCCCTTCTGATATGATTTTATGGTTTTTAATGGGTTTTTGAATTACTCCTAATTTATGTCGATGATTTTCAAAAGTACTCCTGGGCAAAGGTTTTGTGAAAATGTTTGCAATTTGTTCTTTGGTGTCTAGATACACTATTTTAACTATTTTTTGGGTAACCTGATCTCTTAGAAAATGGTATTTAATTGGGATGTGTTTGGTTTTAGAATGCATGAATGGATTTTTAGAGATACTTATGGCACTAGTGTTATCATGGTTAATAATAATGGGATTATTATATCTTATTTGTAGGTCTTCTAAAGTTTGCTTCATCCAAATAACTTGTGTGCAGTAGGATGCAACAACAATGTATTCTGCCTCTACTATAGAGAGTGATGTGGATGTTTGTTTCTTGCTTGACCATCCTACCAGACATTTTACTAAGAAAAATTCTCCTCCACTGGTGCTTTTCCTATCATCTATGCTACCAGCCCAATCTGCATCAGTATATGCAGTTAGATTGAAGTCTTTATCTTTTGGATACAATAATCCAAGTTCTAGGGTGCCTTGAAGGTATATGAATATTCATTTTACTTCTTTTAAGTGAGGTTCCTTAGGTGCATATCGAAATCTCCCCACTAGTCCTACAACTTGCATGATGTTAGGTCGTGTTGTTGTTGAATAGAGAAAACTTCCAACCATTGATCTATACATCATTTGGTCCACTTTTGGTGAGTCATCTTCTAGACTTAGTTTACATCCAGTGACCATTAGAGTACCCATATGTTTATTGTATTTCATTTGAAATTTCTTCAACATTTCCTTAATATATTTGGTTTGGGAAACAAATATTCCATTTTCTGTTTGATTTACTTGTAAACCTCAGAAAAATGACAGTTCTCCCAGCATAGACATTTCAAACTCTTCTTGCATTTTGGTTGCAAAGTTTCTGCTTAGTGTAGTAAGATTACTCCCAAATTTGATGCCATCTACATATACCACTACAACAATCATGTTTTGATCCTCAATTTTGATGTATATGTTGTTGTCAGTAGTCCCTCTCTTATATCCCTATTTTTGTAGCTACTGATCAAGCCTAGAGAACCATGCTCTGGGGGCTTGTTTAAGACCATACAAGGCCTTTTTCAGCTTGCACACATAGTCTTGATTTTATGATAACAAGAATCCATCTAGTTGCTCAACATAGACTTATTTTTCTAGTGTTCCATTAAGGAATGCTAATTTGACATCCATCTAACAAATTTTGAATTTCCGAAGCATGTAAATGCTAGGCACATTTTGATGGCCTCAAGTCTTGCTACTGGAGAGAAAGTTTCTTCAAAATCAATAAATTCTACTTGGGAATATCCTTTGCAAACTAATATGGCTTTGTTCTTTATAATCTTCCCATTTTCGTTTAGTTTTTTCTTGAATATCCACTTGGTTCCTATCACATTTTTGTCCTTGGGTCTTGGAACTAGTTCCCAAGTCTGATTTTTCTCTATTTGGTCTAATTCTTCATTCATTGATTTTATCCAATCTTTACTTTTGATATATTCATTAATTGACTTAGGTTCTATTAGGTATAACGTTGCTTGTTCTGAGTCAAAAGCGAGTTTCCTTCTTGTTTCCACTCCTACACTTTTATTTTCAATAATCTGGCTTTCAGGATGATTCTTTTGAACTCTTTTTGATGGAGCTCTTGGCAAAGGAATTTCTTCGTTGTCTTGTTCATCAGTATGTGGTTCATTTTCCCATGTTTCATTATCATCATATTCTTGTTGAGATTCTACATCATCATCTTCCTGTTGATATTTTACATCATCATATTCTTGTTGAGATGTTTTATCAATGCCATGGGATATGCTATTTTTTAGATCATCTATCTTTACATTGGCACTTTCCACTATATTTAGTAGTCTAATATTATAACATCTATATGCTTTCTTATTAGATGAATATACTAAGAATATTCCTTCATCATATCTTGGATCAAACTTTCCTAGGTTATCTTCATCATTCTTTATGTAACATTTACTTCCAAAAGTTCTATTGTGTTTTACAGATGTTGGCCTTCCAAACCATAGTTCATAGGGGTTTTTTTCATGGTTGGGTCTCAATTGAGCTATATTAAATATGTGAACTACTATGTAGATTACATCTCTCCATAATTTGTCTGGAAGCTTGGCTTCATTTAACATGGTTCTTGCAACTTCTTGAACTGTTATGTTTTTCCTTCCTACCACTCCATTCTGTTGAGGAGTCCTGGGAGCCGAAAAATGTCTTTTGATTGTTATAGAAAGATTTGCCTCACCCTATGCAATCTTGCACATAAGGCCTTTTTCTATTTCCCCATGCAGAATTTTCATCCCTTTTTGCAAATCCCAGAGATAAAAATACATTTTTTCCACATATGCGCACCTTGCCTACTATACAACATGTGTATACGTAGGTTTCACCACTATATCCCGCGTACATCGGGATTTGTCCCCAAAAATGAAAAATGATGTTGGGTTTCCATTTTACGACAGGAGATCAATTATCCTTGGCCTTACATATACTGGAAACATTCTGATTCATCCCTTTAGTTCCATTTGAAGGCTATAAATGGGCCAATTTCAAGGTATGGAAAAAGAGGAGAAATAATTCAACTTTGAGAGAAAACTTACTTTGGAGGAATTATTCACTTCACATTGAGTCTTCGTCCCTTTGTCCTTTAAGTCTGAACACAATGTTCAACCCCCAAACTCTTCCCTTATTGAGTGAGAACTTTATTGTATCTCTTACATGAGCTTGCCTTTGGTGGATGATTGAAGTGGTGGAGACCCAACTGGAAGGAACTTAGTTTCTCGGTTCCAAACCATGCCGACACAGAAGTCTATAACTTTTTCACTTCTGTTGATCATATATTAATAGAAATACTCTTTTCCCATCCAATTGATATCTTGCAAATATTTGAATTATTATTCCATGGGAGTATTTGTTATGTATATTAATGGATTATGATATTGAATGTGCTAACATCATATATTATCACCATATGCTTGCTTTTCTTGGTTGTTGAGGACTAGTTACAGGTATATTGCTTTGGGTCAAGTGCTCAATAGTGGACTTCATCGAACGTTTGGACGAGGTAGGCCTTTTATCTTGTCTTGCTAGCATATTTTTTTATATAGCATACTTGAGAATAGAGTTGATTTATGCATTCATTCCCGTCTATTGTGGTTTGCCCCTAGCCATAGAGAGATTTTCCTCGTAACATGATACCATGATTTTCACATAATTGAATGAACTCTTTAGAGGTGAATTATCCTCCATTGTCTAATCTCAGACATTTAATTTTGAGATCTGTTTCATTTTCTACAAGGACTTTGTATATTTTAAATTTCTCAAAGGCTTATGATTTTTCTTTTAGAAAGAATACCCAGGTCAATCTTGTGTAATCATCAACAATCAACACAAAATTTTGTTCATCATAAGTACTTTTGGTTCTGGTTGGTCTACATAGATCTGTGTGAATAAGCTCTAATGGTTTTGTTGTGGAATGCTCTTTTGTTTTGAACCTAACTATTGTTTTCTATCATATTTGACAATGTTTACAAATAGAATCTGAAGGCTTAATCAATTTTGGTAGGTCCCTAACTGGATTTTTCTTGTTGCCTTTGATCAAGTTATCAAAGCTTAAATGTCCCAACATTCTATGCCATATCCATATTTCATCTACTTGGTTTAAACAACATTTGTATTCTTTATCTATATTAAGGATGTACACATTGCTAGATGTTCTTGGTGCAACTGCCACTAGCATTCCAGTGTCCTTTTTTATGATCTCACATTTTTTAGAATCAAAAGTAAGTATGTGACCCTGATCACATGTTTCACTTACACTTAGGAGATTTAGTTTGATATTTTCTACCAAAAGTACATCTTCTGCTTTGGTTTTATTATTTCCTAAACTAACAATTCCTTTTCCCAGTATCTTGGCTGACATGTTATCTCCAAAAGTTACTTTTCCTTTTCCTTTCTTATTTAACTTGAGAAATTTACTTTGATCTTCAGTCATGTGTTTGGAACATCCACTAACTATATACCACTGACATCCTTGATTTCTTTCATATAAGGCTACATTGCACTCTGTTTGCTTTTTCTTCTATTCTTTTTTATTATGGGAAATATTTGTCTTTTTATCATATTTTGTAAATCTACATTCACTGGTTTTATGACCATAGTTGTTGCATTTTTGGCATTCACTATTGAAGTCTTGCAAAGGAGAAAATGAGTTATAGTTTCTCTTTTATGTATTGTACTTATTGTTCTTATATCTTTGGACATTTCTACGATTGTATTGTCCATAAGCTTTGAAGTGTACTGCCTTATGTCCAAAATTATTGCAAGAGTAACAATATCCAATAAATATATATTTAAGGGGATTCCTTCTAATGATTGTATTTTTCTTGTCATATTTTACTATAGTAGGGAGTATCTATTTATGTTTATGTGTAACAATTTTCAATGGTATCATCTTTGCCTTATTATCTTCTTTTCCTAATGTGTTTTTCAGAGCATCTGCGTAACTGATTGGTTTCTTGACATATACTTGTGATGTAGAAGATTAGTCTTGGGTGTATCCCAAAGAAGTATTTTTATTTGGTGACCTTTGATTACTGAGAATTTCATCCAAGATATTTGAACTATTTCCAAATTGTGATCCCTTTTTTTCTTTCTCAATTTCACTTTTTAGCATCTTAATCTCACCATATAGTTTCTCACATACTTATTTTTTATCATTAAGTTGTTGTAAAATGACTTCTTCAAATTTATTAGCTTCTAGCAGCTGGGACTTCAAATCACTGATGGTCTGTTCGGACTCTTTGATGGTTTTGGAAACATCCCTCTCTCTTGATTTAGTAGCTTCTTTAATCTCTAGAAGCTCTTCCCTTAGTACCCTATTTTTTTTTTTTAAGTTTTTCTTAGTTCTTCAATTATACTAAGGATTTCTTCTTCAAAGTTCACTTCTTCTTCATCTTCTGAATGTTTATCATATTGGTTTTTTATTCCCATAAGTAGAAGCTCTGGTTCGTCTTCTTCATTTTCTTCTGATGAGCTATTGTCTTCTTGGGTAAAGAATGTTTTATTTTTCTTGTTGAACTTCTTTTTGTTATTAGTGTTTCTTTTCTTATGATTTTTTAAGGTTCTTTCGTCATCACTTTCCTCCTTCTTAGGATTGGGACATTTATTGGCAAAGTGTCCAATTTTTTCATAGTTGAAACATATTAGAGGAATATTTCCTTTGTATTTCCCTATCCCTTTATCGAGTTTCTTTATGAATTTGGTAGTTGCATCATCAGATATATCTGATAACTTATCATTGGTCTTTTGCTCCTGCCTCATCTTTGTTTTAGATGCTTTAAAGGTTGTTTCTCTTTTTGATGATTTATCATTCCCTGTTCTCATTTCATATGCTGTAAAAATTCCATGAAGTTGATCAACTGTGAGTGTGTCAATATCAGGCCTATCATCAATTGTAGAAATCTTGGCATCATATCTCATAGGTAATGACCTTAGTATCTTTTGCACAATGGGTTTATATGTAAGTTCTTCTCCCACTGCTATGATTGAATTAACCACTTCATCTACCCTATTGTTGGGCTCGTGATATGACTTATTTTATGACGTTAATTAGATCCTTTTTGTCGAATGTGTATATGCGTTTTCATGTTTTGAAGAGTTTTTGTGTCGAAACGCTATGATCCACACTAGGTATGAATAATTCATGTTTTGCAATATGTTTTTATGATCCCAGGAGACTAATTCATGTTTTGTATATCACAGGGCAAAATTGTAGCTTGTTTTTGCTTCCGACACTCAATCCGATAGTCCATCCGACACTCAATCCGATACTCCATATGTCACTCTGTCTGACACTCTGTCCTACAAAAAAACCATGGGCAATTTGGTAGTTATGGCATTGGCGGCCAGCGATGGGCGAATCAGAGACATGGATTTTTCTCGTGCTCGTGGCCTCCAGCTACTGAACTCTTGACAACTCGATTTGGGTTGTTATGGTGGGCGATAATTGGCTTGCCTCATTTCGGCAGTTAGGGAATCTTAAATGCAATTTACTGTTTTTAGAAGAGGATCGACCCTCTAGTGGTCGACCTCTCAATTTTTAAATCTTATAAATAGAGAGCTAGGGAGAAAGACAATTTTTATTGTTATTTTTCCAAAATTGTGTAAAACCTGCGTTTTTAGTTTTAATGGTGAATTCGCTTTTTTGAAGTTCATGGTGTACCTTTGAAGAGTAACCAGGACCTGCTAGGGGGCCCACCAGTAGTCTGGGTGAATATCCTATGAGTTTTCTTGTGAATTAGATAGCATAGATGTCTTTTCATTTATTTTTTGTACATGAATTGTCATTTTGCTTCTTTGTTATATAAATTGTTGTTTATGATTTAATTGGTTTAATTTAGTTTTGCTAGTTATTATGAGGAATCTTGTTAATATGCAATGAATTTCTAGTTAGTAGAAGCAAGACTGCAAGCTTAGACACTAACCCCATGTGTGATTAGATATTAGATTAGACTTTCTTTATGCTGAAACAGAGTTTAAAATCAAGTTTAAAATAGAGTTTAAAACAGAGTTTTAGAACATAATTTTAATTCATGCTTTCTTTGACAGAGCTTCGGTGGATGGATAGTCATTAGCCTTTAGTTTTCAATTCTAGTTTGCCTATCCAGTTGCTATTTAGATTTATTTATTTAATTTTTCATTTAAGTTGCTCATTTTCTTACTTGTCATATGCTGAAATAGTGTTTAATTTATGTTTATGAGTATTTCCTCTTTTCGCAATTTGAATTGTTAAGATAGAATTAGTTTAGCTTACTTCATGCAATTTCTTTCTTAGATCTAGGTTGCATTTTCAATTCATAGTTAATTATTGAGTTTAGTATAGTATGAGTTTGCTTACATAGTATAAAGTGCAATTGAATTTCATAGCATAGTCTCGTTATACTGTTGATGATTAATGCATGAGTAATAATCACATGGATATGCAAGGTAATTGACGTTGTTTTCATAATGGCTAAGTTCTCACTGGATTGTCTAATTCACACTTTTCACTTTTCTATTGAAGTCAATATCAAGTTTATCCCTCTTGAATTATCTTTCATTGTTAAATTCCATCGTGATATTAAAAGACAC